>ML103346.1:144629-210370 GCA_003697995.1 Taxidea taxus jeffersonii
GGGGGGGGGGGTTCTTACCTGCACAGGTAGGCACCTGAAGTCTCCCCTGGGTGCTCCCTATGTGCACCCATAGTGCACCCTCTCGAAAGCCGGCCAGGGCAGACCCACTGGCAGGTCGAACTCAAAGAAAACCCCTCCTCTCTGGCCTGCCTTCTTTCCAGGGATTTTGTGAGAACAAGGTGCAATAGAACCCTTTGGAAAAAGGGAGAAGGTTGTCCTTACAACCTAAGGGATGTCACCTGTCTGCATGGAGCCCAAGGTTCGGTCCCCATTTTACTTTCATGGCCGTCATACAATTTCTTGAAACAGTGGGGTCTGCCTGAGCTTCCCCTGAGCCCTGTGAGGTCTGCAGGGCCAAGAGCAATAGACCCAGTATGTGGAGGAGGACAGAGATGCTCAGGGAGGTTCCCTCATCTACCCAAGGGTGCTCAGTATGGAGGGTAGAGCTCAGCTGGTCTCTGTGTCCTTTGATGCTATTTCCTGTCCCCCATGCCGCCTCTTGCCTCCAAGAGGAGTGATGAACACGTATGTTTTTATTGTTCCAAAATACATACAAAGTGATCATTTGGACCATTTTAAAATGAATGAGTCAGGGGTACCAGGGGGGCTTGGTGAGTTAAGCCACTGGCTCTAGATTTCGGCTCAGGTCACAATCTCAGGGTCCTGGGATGGATCCCTGAGCCAGGCTCCATGCTCAACCGGGAGCCTGCTTGAGGATTTGCTTTCTCCCTCTTCCTCTGCCCCACCCTCTGCATTCTCCCAAATAAATCAATACACCTTTAAAATAAAATAAAATAAAGTGAGTGATTCAGTGGCATCGAGGACATTTACAGAGTGGTGCAACCATCGCTTCTAACTAGTTCCAGACCATTCTCACATGGAAAGGAAAACCTGTATCCATTATAACAGTCACTCCTTATACCCTCCCCCGCCAGCCCCGCTTCCCCCAGCTCCTGGGAACCCCTAGGCTACTTTCTGGGTGTGTAGATTTGCCTGTTCTAGACCACTTCACATAAATGGCATCGTACGGCCATGGTCCTATGACCGGCTTCCTCCACGTAAGTAGGAGGATGCCCAGGGACATCCGCATGGTAGTGTGTCTGTACTTTGTGCCTGTTTAAGACGGGCTGATATTCCATTGTTCAGATACACCACGTTTTGTTTATCCATCCCTCTGTTGCGGCACATGGGGCTGCTTCCTCCTCTTTGGCTGCTGGAAGCCTTCCCATACCCGTTTATGCCGGAACCCTGGCTTTCAGGGCATATACGCGGAGTGGACCGTCTGGTCCTGGGGCATGACTCTGTGTTTAAGTTGTGTCAGCACAGAAGCTGGTGCCGCGGTGAAGGTCAGAGATGTCTGCGGACATCCCCACCTGCTCATTAGCTGCAGGCCATGCACGCGCTGCTGCTGGGGCTGGGGCGGCAGCAGCCGCCAAGGCGGACCTCTGGGAATGCCCTCCAACCACACAGACCATCTGGGAATGTGATGTGTCCCTGAGGGAGCTCTGAGATAGATCACATCGGGGCTTCCTCTAGGAAGTGACGCACAGGTGATCTGTGACGGGTGAGACAGCCGTTCACTGGGGAAGAGGGATGGCAAGAAAATCTCAGGCAGAGGGAACAGCACTGCAAAGACACGTATGCTGGAGAGGCCTTCGATGTCACCCATACTCCCATTTTATAAAGAAGGAGAGACCGAAGCTCCAGGAAGGGAAGGGACTGGCCCAAAGCTTATCGTTGCTAAAGGCCAAATTAGGACCCATGTCCACATCAGGTCCTAGCTTGAGACGGAGAGTGCTGGCCAGTTTTAAGAGAACAGGAGCTGTCCCCTGAGTCCTCCTTGGGGACTGTGTGCGTATGTGTGGCAGGCTTGGTGCAGATCTGTCACCTGTCTCGCAGACTTGATCTCTGGCCCTTGCTCATGGGAAGGGCTCTTTATGAACCCCCCCATCCTATCCCCTAACTCTGAGCTCCTGCTGGACCCCGGCAGATGTGGGCACAGAGTGAGCCCTAAGTGCATAAACATCGAGACTGTTTTTAGCTGCTTACGACACACAGCGCCTGGTCCCATGAGAAAAGTCAGAAGCTAGGACCAGAGTGGGCCCAAGGTCTGAAGACACGGTTTGATTCGAGAAAGATCATTTGCGGTGGGGCGCCTGGGTGGCTCAGTGGATTAAGCAACCAACTTGTGGTTTTGGCTTAGGTCATGATCTCGGGGTTGTGGGATTGAGCCCGTGTAGGCTCTTTTGGTGGCTGGCAGGTTCCAGGCTCTTGCTAATACACCCAGCAGAGTGGGGAGTTGGTGGCAACTTTTCATGTGAACATCCTCTTTTCTGGAGATGTCCCTTCTCTTCGAGGAGGTAAGCAGAGCACGGTTACCTCAATAAGCCGAGGCCCACACCCAGCCCGGTAGGGGGCTGCCACAGCTCCTGCCTAACTGGGTGACTTTGGCCGGGTCACTTCACCTCTGAATCTTGGCAAAGGGGCAGCAGAGTGGTTTTGAGAAATAAAATAAAATAAAAACAAAATAAAACGAGTAGCTGCTGTTGTTAACGGGGAGTCAAGCTCCTTAAATACGTCATTTTATTGTGTTCTGAAGGACAACAGCTGTGCGAAGTTCAGGGAAACTGAGGCACAAGTGATTACACGAATTTTTTTTATTGTGGTGAAATTCACATAACATAAATCACCATTTTAACCATTTTCTAGGGTCTCATTCCGCGGTGTTTGGTACATTCTCAGTGATGTACAGCCACCACCTCCGTGTAGTTCCAAAATGTTTTTGTCATCCCCCCAAAAGACCCTGAACCCATGAGCTCTAACTCCCCATCCCCCTCTCCTCCAGGCACCAGGAAACCACTAACCTTGTTTCTGTGTCCGTGGATCTGCCAGTTCCTAGAAACGGAATCGTCACAATATGTGGCCTTTTGTGTCTGTCTTGTTCCCTTGGCATACTGTTTCCGAGGATCCGCCACGTTGTAGCGTAGATCAGTAGTTCACTGGTTTTTTTTTCATTGCTGAATAATATTCTGTCATAGGAACTCACCACATTTTGTTTACGCATTCGTCCGTTGAAGGACATTGGGTTTTTTCCACATTTCTCGGCTGTTATGAACAGTGTTGCTATGTACATTCATGGCAAAGTTTTTGTTGAACAAACATCTGTTTTTAATTTTCCTGGGTATATACCTAAGGGTGGAATTTCTGGGTCATGCGGTAATCCTACAGTTTCGATACTTGAGGAACGGGAATCTGCTTTGAACGTCCCCTCAGTCACAGAGCCTGTGATCGTCCAGGTCGAGCTGGTGTTTCTGATTCAAGTCCAAGTTCTCCTCCGCCACGAGGTCCTCACGCTGAGTGGCGTGGAAGTGTCTGTGTGCTTAGGGCACAAACAGCCCTGAAGAACTGTCACTGTCATTTATCAGAAACTCGAGGGGAGCCAATGGGCTTCCTTCAGAGGAGGTGAGACCGGTCGGCCGGAGAGGTTGTGGGGGAGGCGCTCACGTGTGAACTTGAAGGAACAGGGTGTATCTGGCGTCAAGCAGCTGTTGGATGGCCTCTCAGGTGACCAGAGGGGTAGAGCTCGGAGGTGGGAATGCATTCCATGTGTGTGACCATCAACAGGATGAAGGGGGTACAAAGGAAACAGTTTAGAAGATCCAAGACACCCAGGTCAAGCGTGGCTCCCTCACGTGGTCACATGCGGTCCCTACGCCTCAGTGTTCCCATCCGTAGAACGGGAGTCCTAGTCTCAATCTCCCGGAGCGCTGAGGACTGGCAGTCACGTGCGTAGGCGGGCTGGCACCTGTTAGGGGTTCCGTGAATCACAGCCGTCATGATGGCTGTGGGATTATTTCCCCTTACAGACTTCCCAGCCCAGGTCCAAGGCCCAAGCCTACCCTGAGCTAATCTTGTTCCTAAAAAAGCACGGGGCCGATTCCATTGGAATGATCGCCCTCACATTTGAAACAGGCTCCTCACAACATTTCTGAACCATTTTGCAGTGTGATCTCCCTTCACTGCTAATATCTTTAGGGATTTAAAAAATATATATATATTTGCAACAAAGAAGCTTTTGTCTGTTGGCCTGGGCAGCCTGGCGGGGATTTTACTGGAAATCTGATCGGCAGACGCTGGCCACGAGTCTGCTGTTTTGTGCTCCAGCCGCGGCTGCCGTGGCTGTGGCTGGGTTAAACTAGGCCTTTTGTTGGGGCGGGAAGGGCCGCCAGCCGGGTGACCCAGCAGGGCCTTCCCCTGGCCAGCAACACTTTGGGGCCAGCAACCCCTCCCCCGAAGTCACCCCGCCTTGGGGATCTGTCACAGCAGCCCCAGGAGGGGCAAGAGCTCCATCCCTGCTTTCCAGATGAGGCGTTGGCGAGGGGCTTGGCCAAGGTCACCCGACATGCGAGTGACATAGCTGGGATGTGGGCTAGGATCTGAGCACGAGCCCTACACTCCTCTGTGGAAGCAGGCCTTGGGTTTTGGGTTCAATCGTTCAGCAAATGTATGTTGAATACTTACGACACATAACCCCTGTTCCAGGCACGGGGGATCCGGTAATGTGTTAGACAATGACAATGGTTCGTTCATTCATTCATTCATGCATGCATGCCACTAACATTTATTGAACCCCAGGAGCTGCGGAACCGAAAGAGGAAATGTCCAGCAGGAAATTGACTGTATCACTCACACACCTCATCCCATGCCATTTTCCACAGCCCTAGAGCTCAAGGGAGCAGCCATGTTCCTAGCTCTTTCCCAAGGCCAGGTACCATGCCTAGCACACAGTGGGCTGCTTCAAAAAGAAGCAACTTTAGGAACATGTTTGCAACAGCACCATCCACAGTGATGCAAAGACAGAAATAACCCAAGTGTCCATCCGCAGGTGAATGGTCACACAAAATGTATATCCTCACTGTGCCTTGTCTTGCAGGAGCATGAGAAAGGCCCAGAAACATGAGTAGGGTCCCAGTGGGTTCTATGCTATAGAAATATTATTCTCAGGGGAGCCTGGGTGGTGCAGTCAAAGCCACCTGCTCTTGGTTTCAGCTCAAGTCGTGATCTCAGGGTCGTGAGATCAAGCCCTGCATCGGGCTCTGCTCTCGGTGCCAAATCAGCTCGAGGACTCTCTCTCCCTCTCCCTCTGCCCCTCCCACTCATGCTCTCTCTCTTTCTAAAATAAATCTTTAAAAAGAAATATTATTCTCACCACCCAGACTCAGTCCTATCTTCTTCAGCCCAAATGATCACACACAGATTTTTTTAAAATTTTAAAATATTTGTCTCATTTTCTTTGGGTATAAAGCTCAAAGGATTACAGTATTTTTTTCTGGCATGAGTTATTATTATAGTTATTATTGATATACAGTTGGTCAAAGTAACAGAAATAGATTATATCTTTTTATAAAATTATAAACTGTTGATTATAAGAATGCAATTATTATATAAGATATTTATCATCATAATACAATTATGAAACAACCCTAGTTCATGAAATAATTATTATTAACTGTTCAGGGGAGCATATCCTGTCATGAGGTGACTCACGATCAGACTTTTCCTCTGCTTTGAGTGAAAGACAAACCTAGATGTTGCTCATGCCTAACTGGTCTGCACTTAGCTCCTTTAAAAATTTTTTAAAAAAAATTTATTTGACAGAGAGAGATCACAAGGAGGCAGAGAGGCAGGCAGAGAGCGGCGGTGGGGGGGGAAGCAGGCTCCCTGCCGAGCAGAGAGCCCGATGCGGGACTTGATCCCAGGACCCTGAGATCACAACCAGAGCTGAAGGCAGAGGCTCAACCCACTGAGCCACCCAGGCGCCCCTTCTTTAAAAGTTTTATTGTTGTTGTTGTTCGTTATTGGCTGAACCTATGAGATGAACTTCAGATTACCTGTCATTGGAGGGCTTTGTGATATTACCTGATAAAATGTATTCGGGCATCTAATCGAGTCCTATCTGCCGAATCTGGACAATTCTCGTCCGTGGGTTTGATCCAGCGTATCTTGAAAAAGTCCCTGCGAAACGTCCTAGTTGAGTTAAAGGAACCAGAGTGCACAGAGTCGAATAGCCTATCCCCGCAAAATTCAGGCCCACCCCGAGCCTGGAGATGTTGGGAGAGAGTCTTTCTTATTTGTGGATGTCATCAAGTTACAATGTGTCTGCACTGGGTTAGGGCGGGCCCTCCATTCAGTATAACCTGAGTCCGTATAAGGAAAGCGAAATTTGAATTTAGAGACACACAGGAGGAGGCCGCGTGGGGATGCAGGCAGAGACTGTAGGGAAGTGTCCACAAGTCTGGGAAGCCCAAGCCTGGCTGGAGGCCACAGAAGCTGGGAGAGGCAAGGAAAGACCCCTACCCTCGCCTCCCACCACCTCCCTAGAAACTTTGGGGTGGGGGGTGCAGGCTTCCAAGACCTTGATTTTGGACTTCTATCCTCCAGGATGGCGAGAGAGTGTATTTCTGTGGTTTGGAGCTGCCCAGTTTGTGCGGTTTTGTTTTGGGAATCCTAGGACGTTAATATGTGGGGTCACTACCCATCTCGCTTCAGCTGCTTAAATATGAGTTTTCTCCAGCTGGTAACATGATGCAAAGATGAGCACTGAGATTCTTGGGGAAGAACAGCTTAAGTTAGGAGGAGGGAAGGAAGGGAAAGGAATGGGAAGAAAGGAAGGAGGGAGGGAGGGAGAGAGAGGATAGTTTATGAAATATGACAAGTCAGATCTCAAGAGGGTCAGCTCTCTGAGGGGTGGGACCTTTTCAGTCTTACTCAGTATTGTTTCTGCAGGGCCTAGAACAGAGCCATGCAAAGACAGGCTCACAGCAGATGTTAAATGCGTACTGATTAATTGAGTGAATGAATGAATTTCCCTGTCCTTATTCTTTTTTTTTCCCCCCTGCCCTTATTCTTGAAGGGCTTCCTTTGGTCTGTGAGTCTTACCGGCCTGGCTCCTGTCACTGCCTCTCATTTCTCTGGTCTGTCCCATTTCTTGAACTTCTGCTGGTGCTTCCTGCCTCAGGGCCTTTGTCTGTGCCATTCTGTCTGCCTGGGGCACCATTTTTCTCCCTCTCCCTTTCTCTCCCCTAGTTAGCTCCCATCTGTTCTCCCTGGGCCCCAGTTCATTCAGTGTTTCTTACTGTCGGGCTCTGTCCTCTTCCCCTTCAGAGCCTTCAGGGTCCTGATCTCTTAGGAGTCCTGTGCCGCTCCTGTCACTGTTGTATTCATACCCCATCTCCCTCTGGACTATGGGGCTCCTTGAAGGCTGGGACGACATCTGTTTTCACTCATCATCACAGTCCTGGTATGCAGCACATAGTAGGGGCTCACTTAGAGTCTGTTGAAGTGAACCGTCTTTTGTAAGAGTCCTAATCTTGTCTCCTCCCCTCAATGGCCTCAGTTTCCCTTAAGTGCAGGGCCCTCTACAACCCGTTTTGCATGGTGCCTGGGAAGCCACACCATGTCTCGCTCTGGAGGGTGGTCTCAATGTGTACTTAGGGCTGTACCCGACATTCTCAGGGAAAGAAGCTGTGGGCATGGAAGGAGACTTTCCTGTTTTTACTCAGATGATGGGTGTCGCGAACAGTTTCTGGGTTGCCTGAAGCTAGGCAGGGCTGCCTTCCTGCGTCCCTTCCAGAAACAATGAGTCCTTCCGGGGACTCCGGTCTGCTGCTCCCATCCCTCCACTTGCCTCTTCCTGCCTCCTCACCAGCCAGTGCATCCAGGACATGCACACACGTGTGACCATCCTTTATGCAAAGTAGAAAGGACCAGCCTTCCCAACCAGCCGTCCAAACAGAAAACTGGGAGCTCTCTGGAGCTCTTCCTTGTTGGCCTTGTTGGAATGCCCTTGCTTCTCCTGCTGTACTCCAGTCAGGTGTCAACCCCTCCAGGAGGCCCACCCTGATTGCCTCTCCCCTCCAAGGTCTCCTCTTTGCTCCTGCAGATCTAGAGCTTCCCCCATCTAGGCATTCAACGACTGTTCCTGTGTTTCTCTCCCCAGTCAGGACCAGCGCCAGGTGCACAGTGGGGCTACTGAAATCTTTGTGGGTTGAGAAAGAACGTGACTCTTCTCCAGTCCTGGGCTCTGCTGCCATGGGACCCTCATAGGGTGATGGGAGGCAGCAAAGAGGCTAGGCTCAGAGTCAGAACTTTCTGGCCTCAAGTCTTCTTGTCTGTACAATGGGTGCTGGGAGGATTTGATGAGATAAAGATCCACAAAGATAAAGATGCAGGATCCACGTGTCCTGCTCACCTTTTAATCTCCAGGGCTGCATATGGTGGTTGCTCAAACATTTGTTGAATGAATCCATGTTTATAAATCACTTAGTCTGCCATATAGCAAGTGCTCAATAAATTACAGTGCTTTTTTGTTATTATAATTAATGAGAAACAGAAGCCCAGAGAGGCAGTGACTTGCCTGAGCTCACACAGCATACTGGTGGCAGAGCTGGGACTTGAAATATGGATGAATCCAGGTCTGGGACTGCTGGACTCACCTGGATCTTGGTCATGGGCCGGCACCTAGCTTGACATCTTGAGGGCATGGAGATGAGTGTGACACACCACCCTGGGCCTCATGAGCTTGTGGTCTGATTCTGGTGACCGACAGATAAGCGTGAGCTTAGACCACAGGGGACGCTTGCTGAGTACTGAGCATCGGCATGAAGGGGCCTGAGAGCAGAGGCCGGGGAGCACCTCACTCTCCGTGAGGTCAGGTCAGACTTCTGAGGACCCGTGACTCTAGAGGGCAGTGTTTTTCAAAATTACTTGACCTTGACCGGAAGTCAGAAACATACTTTACACAAACATCCTAACAAAAACACATGTCGAACAAAAATTTCACCAGATAATTCTTACTTGCATACTTACCAGGTAGTTGAAGGATTTGTTATTGTTTATTATAAATATACATAACGTGCATTTACACGGTTCAGTGACATTAAGTATAATTCACATGTTGTGCAACCATCACCACGGGTCATTTCCAGAACTTTTCATCCCCAAATGGAAACTCTGGACCCATTAAATGACAACTGCCCGCTGCCTCCTACCCCAGCCCCTGGTGATCTCCATCCCACTATCTGTCTATGACTTTGTGTTTTCTAGGTACCTCATGTAGGTGGAACCCTACAATATTTGTTCTTTGCCATCTGGTTTAGTTCACTTAGCAGGATGTTTGCAGGGTCCCCCCATATTGTACCATGTGTCAGAATTTCATTCCTTTTTTTGGCTGACAAATATTCCATGGTATGGAGACACCACACTCCCTAAACGGTTTTTTTTTTTTTTTAGATTTAAAAAAAAAATTATTTATTTATTTGTCAGATAGAGAGAGAGCACAGGAGTGAGCACAGGCAGACAGAGTGGCAGGCAGAGGCAGATGGGGAAGCAGGCTCCCTGCCGAGCAAGGAGCCCCATGTGGGACTCGATCCCAGGACGCTGGGATCATGACCTGAGCCGAAGGCAGCCGCTTAACCAACTTGAGCCACCCAGGCATCCCCCCTAAACGGATTTTTAATCTATTAATTGGTCACAGCCTCCAGTTTGAAAAGCACTAAGTGGGGCCTTGCAGGATGAATAGGAGTTTACCAGGCCCAGAGAGGCAAGTAACAATGAGCCCAGAGGAGGGCCCTGGAGCAGGAGGAACTGAACAGGAAAGACTGAACTGCAAGGGCCCTTGCTGGTTAGCAAAACCATTGGGCTTAATCTAACAGGTTTTAGAAATGTTGTTCTGCACCCCCAATATTGTCCCTTTCTCTGGATGGTACAATGTCTTCATTCATTCATTCATTCATTCGGTAAATGTGGATTGTGTACCTACATGATGCCAGCAAACCAGAGGAACCCAGAGGCAGGGAGAATCCCTGCCTGTCTGGCACTCACTATTGAGTGGGGTGGACAGAGATTCATTAAAGGACCCCCCGAGCTAATAATGCTGGCTGGATGTCCTCAGTGATGAGCGTCAGACTACTCAGTCCCAGGGTGGGGAGAACTTCCTAAAGTCAGCTTCTCAGGTAGGACTGGCTGGGGAGGACTTCCCTAAGGATGTGGAAGCTGAGATGAGCGATGGCTGTGCCTCACCTGGGGGAGGGGGGCAGGGCCAGGAAAGAGCCCCCCACCCCCACGCCTGCCAGCTGGGGGCACCGCACCGGTGAAGTCCTGTGAAGGATGGAGGAAGGGCCTGGGAGGTGTGGCTGGGCAGAGACAGGGGTGAACAGCGCCTGGTCTCTAGGGCCTGTCAGACTGTGGAAAGGAATTTGATTTTTATTCCCAAACACTGGGATCCGCATACATTTTCGGGATGTAGTTAGGGCAGGAGTGGGGCAGGGGGAAGGATGTGTGTGATCTGATTTGATCGATTTAATTCCTGAGTGGGGTGGGGGTAGGGAGGGCTGCAGAACCAGGGAAGGGAGGGAGCCAGGAGAGATTTTGACAGGACCTAGGGATGTGCATGTGCGTGTGCACATGTATGCACCCCCTGGTGCAGGTCCAAACTGGGTGAGCCCCTCCAGACCTCCCTTCCTCCGCCAAAGGAGTAGGCATGACATCAGTGGCAGGAGGAGGTCCAGTGCTTGGAGGCAGCCCCTCCCTTATGGCCCCACCTTTGGAGTGACATCAGATCCCTGCTCCCCAGCCCCTTCCCTCCATTCCCTGTGATTTAAGAGGCATTTTCCTTTTGGGTGATATAGATTCCAAAACGCGGCATCCATCTCCTAGGCCTGGTGAAGCCAGCCTGTCTGAGTTATAGCAGATTGCTTTCTGCGTGCACAAGCGGGGCGGAGGGCACCGTTTTGCTCTCTGCTCCGTAGGCCTGGAACATTTGAGCAAACATTCCTGGCTGCTTTGGAAGTTACCAAATCCAAATGAGCTCATCCCAGCCAGAGGTGGGGGCAGCTGGCGAGGGGAGCCTGCCCAGAGCTCACCAGGTGGCCTGGTGGCAAATGTCAGAGGCGGCAGGGCCTCAGCTGGGGGAGGAGATGGGTGGGGGGAGCCAGGGGAGGGTGGGCCCCACACAGCTGGGGCCTGGTCCAGAGAACCTGGGCTGGGGACGCTGGCCTGCTGCCCCTCCTTGAAGCTGGCCGTGTGTTTGGCCTTGCCAGGCCTCTGGATACAAGCTGGGGGCCTTGAACAGCCCAGCCAGGGGCTGAGAGGGAGCAAAAGTGTGGTGCGGGCACCTCATCAATCCTCCCCAGGCCGGCCCAGTGGGAGCCAGGCCCGCCCTGCAGGAGTAGCAGCGGTGGCTGTTTATGGCGTGTTAACTATGTGTTAAGTCCCTGTGCTGGGCGCCCCCCAAACGGACCACCCGAGGGATGACTATTCTCCCCATTTGACAGATGAGGACACTGAGGCTCAGAGAGGTAAAGTGACTGCGAGTGGCCACACTTGAGGCCGATCCTGCTCACCTCTGGACTGTCCTAGCCCTCTGCTTGCTCACGGAACAGCTTTCAAAGGAAGAGCTGTTCATAGTATCATGGGCCAAATAGTGATAATTTGTGAACTTTTCCAAAGATCTGACTCCAATCAGCACATTACGGCCTGGGCTCCGTTGCCTCACTGGAGAGGGAAGGGCCCTCAAAGCCCACCAGCCCCGGGGGCCACTCCGCAAGCCTCAGTGACAGGGGTGGGGTACCCGAGTCTGAGCCTTCCCTGGGGGGTTCTGTTTATTTCGTGCCCCCCTCCTCGGGGTCTTTTGGGCCACAGGCGAAGGCTCTTATTTTGAAGGAAATTTCCCCACACTCCCTCCCAAAGCAGTGCACCTTCCTCTAAGTTCCCTCCTGTAAAATGGGTACATGCATAACCCTGGGTACTGTTGGTTTAGGAGTTAAAAATAAGCTAAGGAGAGGACTCAGCATGGAGGCTGCCGCAGGGAGCACTCAGACTGGGAGAGCACGTTCCTCCTTTTGTGGGTTGCTAGCTCTCCCCATTTCCTACATTGGCTTCCACTTATCTCTTGGGGGGTTCAACATTGAGACACTCAATCAATATCATTTCATGGTATTCTCATGGAACACCTCCTTTTAAAAATATTTTATTTATTTATTAGAGAGAGAGAGTGCTCATGAGTGGGGCAGAGGGAGAAGAGGGAGCAGAGGGAAAAGCAGACTTCCCTCTGAGCAGGGAGCCACATGCAGGGCTCTGGGGTTTGATCCCAGGACTCTGAAATCAGGATCTGAGTCAAAGGTAGATGCTTAACCCACTGAGCTACCCAAGTGCCCCCCTCACAAACATCCTTTGGCATGGGTATGTTGAGACCTGCTTTTCCAGATGAGGAGACTGAGGCACAGAGAAAGGAATGGCCTGTCCAAGGTCCTAGATCTCACATCTGGGGGAGGCTCTGAGCCCCGCCAGCCCTGCACCTTCCCTCTGCAGTGGAAAGCTAAGGGAGTCCTACCAGCAGCCCCCTGCGGCTGTCGCTGCTGCTCACCCACAGAGCCAGGCTTCAGACTCAAGGTCCTCGCAGGAATCCTCTCTGGGAGACAGGTCCTTGGCCCCAGGCGCTGCTGGACCAGGTCTGGGTGACCTTCCCCTTGCCTTGGCCCCCTCCTCTCCCAACCCCACTGGAGACACCACCACGCCAGCAGGGGAGGGTGGGGACGAGAGAACAACAGACCAAGCCATTTGAAAGGCTTTGGCTAACAACTGGCTGGTCCAGAGTCTCCCCATCATATATGCTTGTTTGGTTCTGTTGATGGAGCTGGTTTGCCAGCTAGATTCTCGGTGGTAATGAGCTCACCTTGCTGACGGCTGCAGGGAGAAAATGAAGGCGGGGTTGGGGGGGCGCATATCATGCTAACTAGGTTTGTTGAATAATTATGAACCCCCCCACTTTCGCATTTTCTGACTCATTGTGTGCTGTGATGCTTCACGCGTGGTGCCTGCTATTTTGCTGAATGAGAACTTTTTAAGAGGGAGGCTGGACCAGGCGATGGAGTCGCCAGGCCTTCAGTTCCAGCCCATGGAGCTGGTTTGAGTTATTTTGGGACTGGGGCCTGGGTTCAGCTTAGAGAATGGAAAATAGAAGCTCAGAGCTGGATGCTGTCTGGAGAAGAGAAAACCTCGTAGATGGAAGGGTTGGCCGAACAGCTTGAGGATCCTACAGCCCAGAGTCTGAGACCAGGCCTGGCCATGGACAAGTCGTGTGGGCTCCAGCAAGTTCCCAAGGGTGATGGAGGCACCTGTCTCCCTCCTAGGATCTTTTTCAAGATTAAATGAAGTCCAGGGGAGTTTCTGTGCTCAGAAAAGAGGCATCTCTTATTCATTAATATTACTATTCATACTTTCAAGACATGGTCCCACTTCTGGTCCCCTGGGTCACAGCTGAGCATGTGGGTACTGGCTATGAGCTAGACTCTTGAAAGAGGAGTATGACCCAGGGAAGGCCAGGTTTCGAGGACAGCTTGATGCTGGAAGCAGGTTACAGGCTGGGTCCCTGTGTGTTCGGGTCCCTGGGAAGCTGGACGGCTTTATGGTGGCAAGGGCTCCTTTCCTGTACAGGGAGCCCTCCCCAGCCAGGTGAGCTGCGAAGCGGCCCGGTCTTATTCAAGGGGAAATTCACTGGCTGTCTTACATTGAAATGCTGTGGTCAGACCCCAGACACCTCTGGGAATAGGGGGTGTGCAGAAAGGAGCAGAGAGCAGGGGGACCCCCAATTCAGGCTGGGAGTCTCCAGGGACAGGGGAAGGAGGAGTTTTTCTGGCAAGGCCAGTTCCCTTTCCTCCCCTGGGGAGGCTCAGACCCAGGCCAAGCTGGACAGATTGTGGGCTGGTGGGGGGCTGATCATAGGGTCAAGTCAGTCCCGGTGTGAGTCCAGCTCTGCTCCTTGCTCTCTGGAAACCTGGGGCAAATCCTTTCACCTCTCTGTGCTTCAGTTGCCTCCTGTATAAAAGAGGAAAAATAATAGAACTTACATCACAGGGTAGCTATTCAATATAATGTAATATATAATAAATAATATGTTATGTATTATATATATAGATGATATTGTATGGGCTGGGTGCTTTCCCATGCTTGCAGTCTCCCTGCCACCCTTGGAGACTAGTACTATTATACAGCTGGAAACTGGAACTCCAGTCCAGGTCTGGCCCACCGTCATGTGGTCAGGGAGGGGCGGAACTGGGCTTTGAACCTGGGACATCTTGGACATGTCCCTCGGTCTCCTCTAGCTGAGGGCCAGGTGGGCCAAGTTCAATTCAACAGGGAGCAGCATCTGTAGTCATTAAGGTGAGGGGACCCTTGTCTGGGAAAACCAGCGGGTATTGTCTTGCTCTGTGCTCCCTGCCTGGTCACAGACCCTAGGGTTAGACCCTCTCCAGGCTCCGTTTCCAGGGAAACCAGTGAAGATGGCTTTTGGGTGCACTTTGAAAGGCAAAGAAGGCTGAGAGCCTCAGGTCTCCAAGGGTCTTTTAAAACCCACCTCTAACGAGGTCACTTGGCTTTGCTTGAAACCCTTTCCTAGCTCCCCAGAACCATGTCCAAACTCTCCCACCTGCCTTATGGTCTTCCCAATCCAGGTCGTCTTGACCTTTTGGGCTTTAGACCTGCCTCTCCCTCATCCAGCTCTAATCAAAGTGCTGCCCAAGCCTTCCCCACGCACTCTAACCTGATTTGTCTGCTTGGGAACTCCCTTGACCCTGTTCTGGTTGTTAAACTCTTATTCTACCTTCAAAACCCACCTCTGAGAACCCCTTTCTCCCAGAGCAGTTATTTTACCCCTTATAGTGTGTAATGTAGTCTATAATACGAGGTGGTTTCTTGGCTCTGGCTTGAGAGCCAGGACTGGAGCTTTCCCTTTTTCCTAAGTTCTCAGCCTGAGCCCAGTGGCACACGGTAGGAACTCAATGGACTGATGGAGGACTGGCCTCCGAAAATATCTGGCATTTTACATAGAGAGAGGGAGGAGATGTGGTTGCTTCACAACTGGCAACCTGTGGCTACTTGAGGGTCTCATCCCTTGCAACCTTTAGCCAGGTCCTCTCCTCTGCCTTGGCCATAGCCGGGCCCTCCCAGAGCTTTCAGCCCTGGGTCCTCCCTGGCCAGCTGCTGGGCCTGCACCCATTTACACCAGCACAGTGTGAAGTCGGGGAGGTTATGGTGACCACCTAACAGAAGCATCCTTTCTCTCAAAGACTAGTTGGTGAGACAAGTCTAGTTTACCAAATCAATCCAGTTTTTCTGGGATCTTTATTTTGCTCTCCACCTCCCTGGATCCAAACACAGAAGAAACAATAATGATGATAATAGAGATAAGAGAGGCCACCTGCCATGCTCTGGGCCTCTCTTTAAGCATCATCTCCGTATGCACTGGCTGTGATTCCCCTTTGCAGTGGGGGGAAAACTGAGGCCAAGAGGAGGCAAGTATTTTGTCCCAGGTTGCACAGCTCAAAAGTGGTGAAGACAAGATTGGAATCTGGCTAGGTCATGCCAAAACTCATACACTACCCACCACTGACTCAGGAGAGGGAGTCATTGCATGGACGCTCTACCCTTGGCACTAGGGGAAGCAGGTCCTGTCGGCTGCATAGCAACTCAGGGCTGCTGTGGTTCCTGTGAATTGCTGAGCTCTAAAGGGCATGGGGGTTAAGGGAGAAAAGGCTGAGGCTATGAGTGTGTGTATGTATATGTGTGCCCATTGCTCTCTCCTGTCTGTGTGGGGTAGGGGAACCCACAGAGACTAATAATATTCATCATAGCCACAATCATATTAATAGGGACAATAACGGCAGTAGTGATGAAGGCAGCTACCATTTTTCGGCATTTACCGTGTTCCTTGCCCTGTGCTAAGGGATTTACCTGAACGATCACATTTAGGGAGAGCAGGCAGTGGTGAGGAGCCAGGGCTCAGGGGCAGGTGGGTTGGTTTGGAATCCCAGCCCTGCCACCACTGGACTCTGGGAAAGTCACTTGGCCAATGTGAGGCTCCACGTCCTCGTCTGTAAAACGGGTTCAGAGCCCCAACCTCGTGGGGCTCCCATGAGAATGAAATGGGACCCCGGATATAAAGCGATTAGCACTGAGCCTTCCATACCCGGGAGTGGGTGTTCAGACATGTCCATTATGGAGGTGTGTGTGGGCAAGTACGCCTGTCTTGGTGTTGGGGACCTGAGGAGCAAGGTATGAGGGCTGTGTGTCTACTAGGGGAAGAGTGTTGAGTGCTGATGGTTCTGTGTGTTTGTTGAGTGGGGTGTTCACTGGTGGGGGGTCTCCCTCTTAAACTGGGGCTCCTAGGGTGGTTCGAATATGCCAGTCTCTCAACCCCAGGAGGGCGAGTTCTGGTAGGTAGCCCTCTGTGGGCCATCTCAGGCGGTCCCTTCGCTTGTCACCAGCTGGGAGCATCCCTTCGTAGCTCTGAGGCCCCAGTCCAGGTATCTCCTTTCTCCATCCAGGAGCCCCCTGTGAATGCCAGCACATGCGCCACCCCTCGAGGACCAGGCTGAAGGAAGGGAAACAGGAAGACGAAGAAAGGGCCTGGGGGTGGACGCTTTGGCTCCAGGCTCGGTGCCAGCGGGCGGGACTTTGAATTGTCTGAGCGCTAGGGGGCAATGTGTCTGTTCCAAAGAAGCCGCGGGCCCTCCTTGGCGGAGTGCACATCCTGGCGCACGTAGGGGCGCCCATCCCATGGAGGCACACTCGCCCGCGTGTCCACGGGCACAGACGGATCCAGGTGGGCGCCCACTCTCACACTTGCAGAGAAAACAGACACACTCGAGCAGAGACTCAGGCATACAAGGTGCGAGGCAGTCGCACGCCTAGGGGCCAACACAGGCGCGCACAGAGAGAAATGGGGGTGGGGGTCCGAAGCCCCTCCCTCAGGGACACTCACCGAGATGCCCAGAAGCATGTGGAGGCACGTCCACAAACACACACGGCTGCCCAGCCATCCCAACTCAGGCCAAGACACAAAGCGCAGGCCCCCTGCCACACACCCGCACAACATTCTAGTGTGAAGGAAAGGTGACCCAGACACATCCTGAGCAGAAACCCAGCCAGGCCCCAACACACCCTCTTTTCAGACACTCACACACCTTGTAGACTGAACTCTTGGAAACAGCCCCAGAAAAATACTCCCACACCCCCCTCCCTCTCCCCAGAGCACACAGAATTATTCCACAGGAAACCTGCCCAGGTGTTCAGGGGACCCCCACCCCCGTGTGAAGTCATGCCTTAGCCGAGAGCACACCCCAGCCAGGGTCTCCTCAGGTCTGTGGACCATTCTTCCCACTGCCCTGGCCCACCCAGGCCTCCAGACAGGTCCCAACTTCCCCCATTCCCTCCAGACATACAGGAGACATAATGCTTCTCTCATAGGCTCCCGAGACACACCTCTCTCCCAGCACTGATGGCTCTGGACAAGGCGTGCCACCAGCTAGCTGTCACGGGCTTTGCACAGGCCTTTGCCCATGCAGGGTCCTCCTCTGGTGATCATTCCTTCTGCTGGTCCCTTTCTTGACCAGGGGGCACAGGGTCTCCCTGTCTCTGGCCTGAGTGGGGGCTGGGGGGGGGGTCACTGGAGGCCTTTATCTCTTTGTGCCTAAATCAGCCAAGCCCCAGTCTTTTTCCGGCTCTCACTTCCTTGTCACTTTGCTAAGTAATAATTTCCATGTCCGATTCCATTTCTTTCTAGTTCTGGAACCTCTAAGCTATCAGCAAGAGGATAGTTCACATGAAAACTAATTACACAAAATCAATATTTAATCACAGACCAACAACCTGATCCTGCAGAAAAATCCTTTTAAAACTCCACCACCTTGTACAAATACTTCTTCCCGATGCTTATTTATGGACTCCATTTTTGGTGGGGGTAATTTTCATTTTTAATTTCAAAAAGAAAAAAATATCTGTAGACATCCACAACAGGAAGGTCCCAGGAAGGACCTTGGATCTGAGCTGGCTTCTGCTCTCCAAGTTTCAAAGTTGCAGGTTTTTATTGCTTGTTTTCATTTGTATTCTTTTGGGGAGGGGTGTTATTTTCTTCCGAAGTCCCTCAAGAGACCCTGCTTCCCTCCTCCCCTTCCCCTAAGTGGAACCCATTTTCCTGGCATTTTGGCTCAGGAACATCCAGAGTCTGCTTTCCCAGCAGCGACACCGGGGAGCAATGAATCCGTGTGTTCGCAACTAACTTTTCAACTCCTGCCCGCGTCGGTGGAGTGCTTAATCTGAGGTTTTTAAATAAAAAGGGCTCAGGGGTTGGTTTTATTATAACGTTTATTTCATTTCAGATTTCATGCGCAATTTAGCAAACGCGAGACAGACTTGGGTGATAAACACTTTCTTTTGTGGGGGGAAAAGGCATTTTTATACACCATGCTTAATTTTATTTAGATTTAATAGCGATATCAGGGCACTTCAAAGAAAGTTCTTTTTTTTCCCTTCCCCTTCTCCGACGAGTGCTGGTTTGCTAGCAAAATCACCTCGTGCTATTTTATGGCAAGGGAAATTACAGGCCTTCTCCTCCTTCCTCCCTTACACACACTTTAGGGAGGAAAATACACGCAGGCACACAGAATAAACACCTTCCCTACTCTCCATCCCCTCTAAACTCTCAACTTCTAATTGCAAGATAGATTTCAGCCTCAATGGGGATCAGGAAGATCTAAACATTTTAACTAAGATTATTGGGATAAATATTTCATAAAGAGAAGGGCAGATATTAAATTACTCCTATTGATTTTAGTATCACAACCCAATTCCGTTCCTTGGCCTCTTCAGTTTAATTGATCTCTTAAGGAGGCCAACCTCGCGCCCGCAGAGGGCCTGGGCCTTGGCCCGGGTGTCCGGAGGAGGCTGTTCCCCCGGGGCGGGTGCGCCCTCTGTGCACGGGTCTTCTCGCAGCTCCTAGCCGCCTCGCGGCTCCGGCTCTGCGTTCATTCGATGTGCACCCCTCACTCCTCCTCCACAAGTAGCCGAGTGGTCACGGCTCTCTGGGCGGAAGCCTGCGACTGAGAACCGGGAACCCCAGGGTGTGCGGATAGAGAACAATTGTGCGCGCCCTACTGAGGAGGAGTGAGCAGGCGCCCGGGCCTTTCGAGCGGAACCCTAACTTCGGGGTTCCCCCGCCTACTTCCACCTCCAGAAAAATCCGAGGGCCGGCTAACTTGGGTGCCACTAGTAGGCAGACAGCGGTGGAGAACCGTGGGTTCGCCCCGGGTCTGAAACGCAGTTGACTCTTTGCGACTTTCCGTGGCGAGTCCAAGAGCTTTGCTCGGCGACCCTATTGTCTAAGCGCCCCGCACCGCTTACCGCCCACCTCCCCGCCCCCTGCCCAACCCGCAGGTCTCTCTTCAGTTAGGGGTGGGGAGTTGGGAACTGTGTGAGTGGGAAGGGGGTGAACAAAGCCAAGATCCCGCCATTCTCCGCCCGCGCCCCCTCCAGCCCGATGCGCCCGGAGGCCAGGGCGCGCCCCCCAGCGCACTGGCGCCGACCCGGAGGCAAAACCCGTGCGGGGGACCCCGGAGCTGGCAGAGTGCGGGTTCATGGCGGGGGCCTCGGCAGCCAGCAACCAGGACCACCTTAAGAGCGAGCCCCGCCCCGGGCCCGGAGCTCGGGCTGAGCTGATTGGTGCAAATGTAATGGCTGAAATTGATTGCTGAAATGCAAAACTTGTTGCTGCTTCTCCCGGCGCTGGGCGAGAGGCAGACACCGAGAGGGGAGCCGAGACCCTCGGAACGCCCCACGCAGAGCCCCCCCCCCCCCAGCCAGCAGAGGGGGGCGCGGACCCCCCCCGGGCCCCCCCCCCCCCCCCCCCCCATTTCGGGCTCCTAGAGCGCAGCCGGAACGCCTCTACCCGCTCGCCTAGCCTGGTCCCCCAACCCGCGTACGCCCCCCTCCTCGGGTCCGAGGGGGACTCGTGAAGCACCTCGGCTTGGAGGCAGGGAACCCGAGCTTCGGAGCGACCCAACCTCTCGACTCGCTGCCCGCCCGCTCCCGGAAGCGGGCGCGGAGACCCCGCGAACTCAGAGACGGAACAGACGAGGACCGAAGCGGCAGGCGGCGGACGTGGCCGCGAAGCGGCGCGCGGGGGTGCAGCGCACCAACCGCGGAGCAGGGGAACCGCGCCTTCCCTCAAACCTGGGCTCCAACCCCGGGCGCCTGCTGCTTCCCCAGCTCCGCTGCGCCCTCGGCTCAGGGCCCGCACCCGAGATGCCGAGGGGAGCCTCCAGCCTTCCGACCCGCTGAAGAAGCAGTAGCCGCTTGCTCGGGGCCGACGGAGACTGTGCGAGCGGATCGTGCTCGGCGGAGGCTCGGGCTGCGGAGCGCGGGGACTCGGGGGGGGAGGGGGGAGGGACCGTTCTGTCCATGCCTGGGTGCCAGCCACGGCTTTGAAAGGTCTTCTTGCTCGGCCCCTTAGCAGCTCTGCCACGGACTCCGGGAGGCTTCGGGAGACGTCCTGGGGCTTCCCACCCGACCCGATCGGACTTAAGAAGGTGATCGCTCTGCTTTCCCTTCCTCCTTCCCGCCTCCTTCCCCCTACTTAACTTTTTGTCTCCACTAGCCCGCAGCTCCGTCCCCTCCGCGCAAACCCACCCGCGGCTGTGCCAACCGCCGGGGCATGGGCCCCTCAACACGGCTCCCCGAGGCCCCGCGGCACCGCAAGATGTGAGAGGCCCGGGTCCGGCAGAGCCAGAGCTTCGGGAGAGGAGCTGATAGCCCCCAGCCTCCACGCGCCAGGCGAGGTGGCGGTGCGCACTGCGCCCCCGCGGTGCTGAGCGTCCCGGAGCGCCCAACCCAGGGCCGGAACGTTTAGCTGGCCGGAGGCGCGCCGCGGAGAGCAGGCTGTCATGCCCTATTGATCCCCCCGCCCCCTGCCAAGTATGTTTGGGCTGGACCAATTCGAGCCCCAGATCAACAGCAGGAACGCTGGCCAGGGCGAGAGGAACTTTAACGAGGCCGGACTAAGCATGAACGCCCACTTTAAGGCCCCGGCTTTCCACGCGGGGGGACCCCCTGGCCCCGTGGACCCTGCCATGAGCGCGCTGGGCGAGCCCCCGATCTTGAGCATGAACATGGAGCCTTATGGCTTCCACGCGCGTGGCCACTCGGAATTGCACGCGGGGGGGCTGCAGGCGCAGCCGGTGCACGGATTCTTTGGAGGCCAGCAGCCGCACCACGGCCACCCGGGAGGCCACCACCCCCACCAACATCACCCCCACTTTGGGGGCAACTTCGGTGGCCCGGACCCAGGGGCCTCATGCCTGCACGGGGGTCGCCTACTTGGCTACGGCGGCGCCGCCGGCGGCCTGGGCAGCCAGCCGCCCTTCGCGGAGGGTTATGACCACATGGCGGAGAGCCAGGGGCCCGAGAGCTTCGGCCCGCAGCGACCCGGGAACCTCCCGGACTTCCACAGTTCGGGCGCCTCGGGTCATGCGGTGCCAGCCCCATGCTTGCCGCTGGACCAGAGCCCTAACCGAGCCGCCTCCTTTCACGGCCTGCCCGCCTCCAGCGGCTCCGATTCCCACAGTCTGGAGCCTCGAAGGGTGGCGAACCAAGGTGCCGTCGACTCGCTGGAATACAATTACCCTGGCGAGGCGCCCTCGGGACATTTCGACTTGTTTTCGCCCTCCGATTCCGAGGGGCAGATGCCTCATTATGCGGCGGGGCGCCAGGTTCCCGGGAGCTCTTTCCCGGGTGCCTCGGCCATGCCCAGAGCTGCAGGCATGGTGGGCTTATCCAAAATGCACGCCCAGCAGCAGCAGCAGCAGCAGCAGCAGCAACAGCAGCAGCAGCAGCAACAGCAGCAGCAGCAGCAACAGCAGCAGCAGCAGCAGCAGCACGGCGTGTTCTTCGAGAGATTCGGCGGGGCCCGCAAGATGCCTGTGGGGCTGGAGCCGGGAGTAGGCTCCAGGCACCCGTTGATGCAGCCTCCCCAGCAGGCCCCGCCGCCCCCTCCGCAGCAGCCCCCGCAGCCGCCGCAGCAACCCCAGCCGCAGCCGCCGCCGCCGCCACCCGGGCTTCTGGTCCGACAAAATTCGTGCCCGCCTGCGCTCCCGCGGCCCCAGCAGGGCGAGGCGGGCACGCCCAGCGGCGGCCTGCAGGACGGGGGCCCCATGCTGCCCAGCCAGCACGCACAGTTCGAGTACCCCATCCATCGGCTGGAGAACAGGAACATGCACCCTTATTCGGAGCCCGTGTTCAACATGCAGCATCCCCCTCCCCAGCAGGCGCCCAACCAGCGGCTGCAGCATTTTGACGCGCCCCCCTACATGAATGTGGCCAAGAGGCCGCGCTTTGACTTCCCGGGCAGCGCGGGAGTGGACCGCTGCGCTTCGTGGAACGGCAACATGCACAACGGCGCGCTGGACAACCACCTCTCGCCCTCCGCCTATTCGGGCCTACCCGGCGAGTTCACGCCGCCTGTGCCCGACAGCTTCCCCTCAGGGCCACCCCTGCAGCATCCTGCCCCGGACCACCAGTCCCTGCAGCAGCAGCAGCAGCAGCAGCAGCAGCAGCAACAGCAGCAGCAGCAGCAGCAGCAGCAGCAGCAGCAGCAGCAGCAGCAGCGCCAAAACGCGGCCCTCATGATTAAGCAGATGGCGTCGCGGAATCAGCAGCAGCGGCTGCGCCAGCCCAACCTGGCCCAGCTAGGCCACCCCGGGGACGTGGGCCAGGGCGGCCTGGTACACAGCGGCCCGGTGGGCGGCTTGGGCCAGCCGAACTTTGAGCGTGAAGGCGCGGGCTCGGGGCGCCTGGGCACTTTTGAGCAGCAGGCGCCTCACTTGGCTCAGGAGAGCGCGTGGTTCCCAGGGCCGCACCCGCCGCCGGGGGACCTGCTGCCCCGCAGGATGGGTGGCTCAGGCCTGCCGGCTGACTGCGGACCGCACGACCCTGGCCTGGCACCGCCCCCTCCCCCCGGTGGTTCCGGAGTGCTGTTCCGTGGCCCTCTGCAGGAGCCGCTGAGGATGCCCGGAGAGGGCCACGTGCCCGCCCTACCCTCCCCCGGCTTGCAGTTCGGCGGCAGCCTGGCGGGTCTGGGCCAACTGCAGTCGCCAGGGGCTGGGGTGGGGCTGCCCAGCGCTCCCTCCGAGCGCCGACCCCCGCCGCCGGATTTCACGGCACCGGCGCTCGGGGGCCAGCCCGGCTTCCCGTTCAGCGCCGCGAACCGGCAGGCCACGCCGCACAGCGGCCCAGGCGTGAACTCGCCGCCGAGCGCGGGCGGGGGCGGCGGCAGCACAGGCGGTGGCAGCGGAGGGGGCGCCTACCCGCCGCAGCCTGATTTCCAGTCCAGCCAGCGCACCTCGGCCAGTAAGCTGGGCGCACTGTCGCTGGGCTCTTTCAACAAGCCCAGCTCCAAGGACAACCTGTTCGGCCAGAGCTGCCTGGCTGCACTCTCCACAGCCTGCCAGAACATGATCGCCAGCCTCGGGGCCCCCAACCTCAACGTGACCTTCAACAAGAAGAACCCGCCCGAGGGCAAGAGGAAACTGAGCCAGAACGAGAACGACGGCGCGGCTGTGGCCGGCAACCCGGGCTCGGATTACTTCCCCGGAGGGACTGCCCCTGGGGCCCCAGGGCCTGGAGGCCCGTCGGGGACTAGTAACAGCGGCTCCAAAGCCCCAGGGCCGCCCAACCCGCCTGCCCAGGGGGACGGCACCAGCCTCTCCCCAAACTACACCTTGGAGTCCACGTCCGGGAACGATGGCAAGCCGGTCCCCGGGGGCGGCGGCAGGGGACGGGGTCGAAGAAAAAGGGACAGTGGTCACGTGAGCCCTGGGACCTTCTTTGACAAGTACTCTGCAGCACCAGACAGTGGGGGCGCGCCTGGGGTGAGCCCAGGGCAGCAGCAGGCACCGGTCGCAGCCGTCGGGGGAAGCTCCACGAGCGAGGCTCGAGGGGCTCCTACGCCTCACGAGAAAGCGCTCACGTCGCCATCGTGGGGGAAGGGGGCCGAGTTGCTCCTGGGGGACCAGCAGGACCTCATGGCTTCCCTGGATGGCGGGGCCAAGTCGGACGGTAGTTCGCCCCACGTGGGCGAGTTTGCCTCGGACGAGGTGAGCACCAGCTACGCCAACGAGGACGAGGTGTCATCCAGCTCCGACAACCCCCCAGCCCTGGCCAAAGCGAGTAGGAGCCCCCTGGTGACAGGCTCGCCCAAACTCCCTCCGCGTGGGGTGGGCGCTGGGGAGCACGGACCGAAGGCGCCCCCGCCCCCGCTTGGCCTGGGCATCATGTCTACCTCTACCTCCACCCCTGACAGCTACGGCGGCGGGGGCTCCGGCCACCCGGGCACTCCGGGCCTGGAGCAGGTCCGGACCCCAACGAGCAGCAGTGGTGCACCACCCCCAGATGAGATCCACCCCTTGGAGATCCTCCAGGCGCAGATCCAGCTACAGAGGCAGCAGTTCAGCATCTCTGAGGACCAGCCCCTGGGGCTCAAGGGTGGCAAGAAGGGTGAGTGCACCGTCGGGTCCTCAGGCGGGCAGAATGGTGACAGTGAGCTGGGCAGCTGCTGCTCTGAGGCGGTCAAGAGCGCCATGAGCACCATCGACCTGGACTCGCTGATGGCAGAGCACAGTGCCACCTGGTACATGCCTGCCGACAAGGCCTTGGTGGACGGCGCAGACGACGACAAGACGCTGGCACCTTGGGAGAAGGCCAAACCCCAGAACCCCAACAGCAAAGAAGGTATATGCCCTTGTTCCCGTCTCATCTCCCCCGGAGGCCTCCCCGGAACTGCAGGCCTTAGCTTAGCCTTGAGTGGGCCATTGGAGGGGATGATCCCTTGGGGTTAGGAGGGGCCCCAGGCCCTCTTAATGCCCAGCTCTGAGCTGGATACCCTCCCTTTGGTTACAGCAAGGGCTCTGCGGGCAGATCCCCCCACTTCTACCCACCCCCCGGCACTGCTATCAGGTGGCTTCTGGTTCCACACCTAGGTTGGAACTTTGATGGCAGCCCTGTGCGGATTATTTCAGGGTCCCTTTACCAAGTTTCAGCTGAGTTGGTGGGTGCTCAGAGGACAAGGCCAGCCCCTTTCCTTTCACACCAAGACCCTTCCTCACCCTTAACACTCGGGCTGGTTCCACTTTGTGGGAGTTGTGTGCCTGCCCCCCCGACCCCCACTTTCCTGGCAGGACACCTGGGAAGTTGTGTTAATAACCTTCCCACCTTATCCTAGGCAGCCAACCTCCAGTTTGAGTTTCCTTCCATGTGCCAGCATCTTTAGAAAAAAAAAAAAAGTTACCAGGCGCTGGTGTCAGCAGCATCACTCCAAGGCAATGCCTAATTTGACATTTGTTCCTAATGAATAGCTGTTTTGTCTCTTCTTAACTATTAAGGTTTCATTGGAAACCTGGAGACCTGTCTGGTTGTAGGAGGCAGGCAGACTTTTCCTGGTTGCATCTCCTTGACATTTGGGTTGGGGGGTTGCTGGGGCTGGGGTAGGGTCTCCGCTTGGCAGAGACCTGACGACTCAGCTGGGGCATCGTCTGTGTATGGGGTTATGGATATATAGTCTTAAGACACAAAGGACCCGCGTTTGTCAATATCTCGCCTGGCTTTGGTGACAGATGTCTGGTCCCAGCTCTTGTTTGCATTCTAAGCACTCCCTCCCCACCAGGCCTGGAGGCCTTTAAGGTGGGTGGGGTGGGGGTTAGTAAAGGGACCGCCATTGCAGTTAAAGTCATAACAGTTTTGTTTTTACATCGTAAGAGGATGGGACTGCAGTAGGTAACTGTTTCATTTTAACGGCCCTTTCTTTTTTCCACACATAATGGCTTCTTAAAATTAATATCGTGCCTCTCCCCCCACCAACCCTCTCGCCCCCACAATTCCTACCTTTTTCTTTTAAACCCTTGATGCCTTCCCTAGGTTTGGGGTGGGAGATGCTGAATATTACCATGGAACCAGTGGCTGCCCATTGAACCTGTCTTTAAAAAAAAGACAACCCCTGATTCTTGCTCTCTCTTAGAGTTCTTCCTCTCTGTCTTCGTCGGCCTGGGCCTCCTGCCCCTGGGTTTAAGGTGCGGGTAGGTTTTAGGAGAATGGGCTGGAGGAGGAGGAGGAAGAAGGAGGGGGGAGGGGAAGCGCGCCCCGGAGTTGGGTGGCTCAGAACTCCCGGCTTTCACCGCTGCCTGCTGTCCTGGGGTAGCGTGGTCCCCGGTATCGGGTAGCATTCCTGCTTAGGTTTTTCTAATTCATGAATGCGGCCTCCCCGCTTTTCTCTTTGTTCGCCTACTGCCCAGCCCGGGACGCTGCTCTCTCATTTGAAGCCTGCTGCTTAGCATGCACGGCAGACCCTGCGGCCAACATCAGCATTCTCCAGGCTTCTCCCAGGCAAGGCCATAAATTGGTTAGTTTGGGACCCTCCGCTTCTTCTCCCTGTTTTTTTTCTCCCCCTTCCTTTTTAAAATGGACTTGGACACAGCATCCTGCTTGTCCAGCTCTCGGCCACCCTCCCCACCCCAGTCTCTTTTATTTTCATGTACACAACATCTCGATCCTACCCGGATCGATAGCTGGTTAGCACAAATCCCAGCCTCTGTCACTTCTACCTGGCTTGGCCAGGCTGGCGCGCCCCCCCCCCCCCCGTAATTAAGAACATATTGGCCAAAATAGGGTGAGAAAAGTTTCTTAAAAACCCCTGATTTCGAGAATTAATACAGAAAAACCAGTAGCCCTTGGCCTGCGTGCCTTCTGAAGGGCCTTCTTAGGTGAGGTCCAGAGGAATTGAGTGGTTTTAAGATTTTTTTAAAAGGTGTCACAGAGCCCTCTTGCCAGGAGTCCCCCTAACCTTCCTTCCCAGAAGGAAAAAAAAAGATGCAGCCTGTGAATGAAGAGATGTCATTAAAGATACGTTTTGTTTTGTTTTGTTTGTTTCATTATCACAGTCAGAGGAGCAAAAATATTTTTTTGGAAACAGATGCTAGTCACTTGAGGGTTGATTCCCTCTGTAAGCTAAAGACAGCCCTCCCTTGCACAGTGGGGAGAACGGGGGTCGGGGGACAGGGACTTCCTTCGGGACAGGATGGGCTGGGGACTGGGATGGGCTGCGGGGATGGCCTCCTTAGCAGCCTTGCAGGGACACCCACTTGACCTCCTTTGTTTTCCACTCTGTGATGTGGGAAGGACAGTTTCCTAGATAAAGCCCTGAATTGAGGTCACTCACAGCTTCGGCAGCCTTGGGGCTGCTAGTTAAGGCTTTATAAGGTATCTGCATCGGATTCCTGCTCCCTTACTGGTAGTAAATAAGGATGATTAAACTTTTCATTATGATAACACCCTGCAGTTCCATCTGTACGTGTTGTATAAATAGGTACACAGAGCCTTCAGCAGCCCCCCGAGTCCCCTGGCTGAAAATCAGTGAAGTGTGCCACTTCAAAATAGAGGCGAAAACAAATTTTAAAGTACAACGTTCTGCTTGTCCTTAAACACATGCCCCGTGGGCCCGTCGGCCATGAAGCGGGGTGTCCAGCAGCTTTGAACATCCCTTCTGGAGGTCCCAGCCCCCAGCCATCCCCTTCCCTCCCGCCCCCGTTCAGGCAAAGCCCGTTTTTATAATGATATTTTATTTTGTCACGCCGTAAAACATGCCAGTACTAATGTGATTAAATATTAACACCGTTTCTGAAATTCTTCGCTCCGATGACAGAGTACGAGTCGGTATTTAACAAAATGATCTGTGCTCGGATTGGTGAGAACGGATCAGTCTTCAGACCTGCACAAGCCGTGTAGTCGGTGGGACGTGCCCAGATTGTCTTATGGGGCTTAGATGTCCTTTGGAGGGGAGGGAACTCAAATGGCAAGTTGTAGTTCTGGCAAAGGCCAGGCCGGAATCACGTGTGATGATGAGTTTTTTCTTTTTTTAAACCAGGTAAGCGGGCTTCTCCACATTATGCTTCTCCTGACTTCTTAACCCACCCAACAACTTTTATATAATGAAACTCCTCATCTCCTCTTGAGGTTCTGTTTGCACAAAGTTGGGGGCGGGGGGCAGGAAAGGGTGAAGTCGTGCGGAGGGATGGGGAGGAAAGAAAAACCAGCCTGAGTTTGGCCCTCTTCAGACATCTGTTAGATCAGCGAGGATGACACGGATTTGAGAGGAGTTGGCAAAATCGTCCACTGATCTTGGTAATAGGTGTGTGGCCGTGGAGGAATTCCAAAACAGAGAAGGAGGGAAAAACAGGAATTGTAGATAAGAGGGTATTCAGTCTGAAAAAGGCCATTTAGCCCCCTCCTGCCCCTGATGATTTTCCAAACTTGAATTTACTGTATTCCTTACTAAGTTGATCCTTGCCAAACTTGCACTCCGTGGCTTGCTCTCTGTCCCGAAATCCGGAGCGGTCCAGAAACGTTCCTTCACACACATTGAAATAGAAGAGGGCTCCCTGTACGCCGTGCATGCAATCCTGCCCTTTTTGGAAGTATGATATTTTTACAGTGATGCGGGAGAAATTTTTGGAATTTCATGCCTCTCGGAGTGTGCCGGTCGGAACTCAGTAAGCAGTACGGAGAAAGAGTGGGCAGGCAGCATTTGGACACTGAGTTTCCTTAGACGTGGGGGCAGGCTTGGGGGAGGAGGGAGGCCCCAGTGCTGCTTTCCTGAGTAGTTTCCCCCACCCCACGGCGGCGTGGAGAAAATTTTTTTCCACTCACTCAGGCTCCTTGCCTTCCCGTTTTCCTGTGAAATCACCCAGCGAGGGTTGCATGCCTTCCTGTGGCTTTTGCCACCCCCCCCAAGATGTAACCCAAAACTTCGCAGGTGTTAATCAGGGGCAATGTAAACAGATAGGAGCCCCCTTTGTAGAGCTGACGCTCTGGCCTGCTTGCTCCCTGGCTAGTTCTGGACTTACTACTACTGTTCTTTGGTGCTTGTTTAATATTTCATGGTTGTAATAAACCCGTCTCCTTTGCCCGCCTCCCATCATAAAACCCCAACCCAGTGCACATCTGCAATTATACATTTCTACTAAATATTAATAAAGGACAGGGATTTTTTGAGGGTTTGAAGCTTATCGGTGTTGAACTTGTTAATGGCTTCCACCACTGGGTTTTTCTGGCTGTTTTGATTTTAAGTAGCCGCTGCCTTCTGATATATCTGTGTTGACCCGTGTTCGTTGATAGTTGCACATATATACATGTAAATATATAAATAGATACAATTTTTGTAGATTGAAGGGCTTTCGTCAAGGATAGGGTTCTTTAATATAAATTCATTTACATTTCTTGCGAGGCCCTTCAGACAGGAAGTAAGGGGCTGTTGAAACGTACTTCTGTTTTATTGAGGTTTCTAGGAAGGGAGTGAGGGCTGGCTAATCTAATCGCTCTTTCTAGCAATGAAATTCTATGATTCCTGATACGATTTTTGTTTGCCTGACAGTGGTATTTAAATTTCCACAAAGAATCTTAATAGGGCCTGAAAATCTTAATAGGGCCTGAAAAATAGATCCTGCCCTTGCCAAGAAGTTACCCGATACTCTCTGCTGATATAAAATATATATCTTTAATAAATAGCCCGGGAGAACCAGGTGAAACTGGAGGAGGGAAATTCTTCCCGCTCTGGCGGGACAAACTTGAACGTATCCTTGGGATCTCACAGGATCTCCTGGACTCACTTCTCGCTGGTGGGGAGAGCAAAATCATCTCTCTCTCCCCTTGAGTGACAATCACGTAGGGTCACGTTCTTTGCCCAGGGAGTGATCTGGTTTGCCAAAGGCACTTAGGAGATAAATACTCCTGGTAAGGAATACTGTATTTACCTCGGGTTAATTTCAGAGGATAAAAAGCTATAGCTTTTATGTCATGGGATCAAATGTCTGGGCAATGTGCAAGGGCAACCAGGCTTCCCAGCAAATTACAGTATAAAACCCCAAACCTTCTGATGCCAGAGGGGGCCTGGGTCTGTCTGGAGGCCCCCCTATAACCGAGTGGGTGTACCTTACGTCCTTTCCTCTCTGTCCCCCCGTTTATTCCACCCAAATATTCAGTCTGGAGGGTCTGGAATAACCAGCTTCATCCTTTTGACTCCAGTTGGGATTTTTGCTTGCCGAGCGATGTGTTTGTTTTAGGACGATGCCTATTTTTAGGCCCAACTTGGGTGGACAGATTTGAGTGTGGGTTTTGATTGCTGGTGGCGGAGATGTTGGTATATACATGAGTGCGTGATTGAGAAGAGAGACATTTGGTGGAAATTTTTCAAGCTTCCTTACCTTCTCGAACCCACGGAAGCCAAAGGAAGTGATCTGGGGGCCGGCTTGAAGGAGTGTGGCTGAGGTGGGTGCCGGCTCGGGGTCTGCCCGTAGCCCATGGGAGGAAAGCAGGGCCCCTCGCAATTCAGCCTGTGAAGGAGGCCCCCCTCCGTCCCCCATGCCCCACCCCTGCACGAGAACATATACATATGCATGGCCAAGTGTATTTCCATCAAATCATCCAGCCACTCCTCCACTTTAGCCTTAATCTGCTTTCCCAAGGCAAGTGGGGAAAGGAGCTAAACCTTCAGTTTCAATGGCGTTAGCTGACAGGTTCTGATTCTGTAAAGGACTGAATGAGCGCAAGTCCTAAAAATAGACGGAGGATTTTGAAGATCCTAATTGCGAAATCTCGGCCTCCTGGGCCTCCTGGGCTGTGGGTGACTTTGATCTGGGGTATTTTGGTAGCAGACTCGAAGCTCCCCTTGCTGGGTTTTGTGCGTGAGCGTGTGCGTGGAGGTGTCTCGATGGCTGAGTTCAGCTGACACCACTCTCCAGCCAGGAGAAGGATCTTTGAATCGGTGCCCACCCGCCCTCCCCCTGTTCCTCTCCCCCCTCCCCCTCCCAGTTGTGGGAAGCGGACGCTGCTTCTCATTTATGGAAATTCCTCTCCTTCATTGTAATCTTTTGGTACCAACATGGAGGAGACGACGCCTGGCTTTCAAATTAGTCACAGCCTTGCCTTCGGGGACCCTCTGTGTCCTGACGCACAACAGCTCCACTGACGGTTCCCAACTCAGTGCCACGTGGGGCCCTGAGAAACTCTGAATGGGACCCGAAGGAAGAGGTGGTTCTGGGACCCTGGCACCTTTTGCTCCATGGGTAGCCCAGCGAGGAGGGGGCCCTGAGTATTTTCTGATGTCTTGAAATGATGCGACAAGAGGCACCGAGCCTCAGCAGGGTAGCTGTTACTGGAGAGCGAGAGAGAGAAGGTGGCCTGAGTCACAGCGTATCTATCAGGGGCAACAACTCCAAACTTACTCTGTGCCCAGGATGGAAAGGCAGAGTGCAGTTATGGTGATGTGAGTGCGGACAGCTGTTTGAGGGACAACATACTCTCGGGGTGTAATTCTGATAGGACGCGAGGCCCGCTTTGTTTGCTGGTCTGCATTTTAATCAGCAGCCTCCAAGGTTTGGGAAGCAAAGGAAGGGTCTGCTCCAACATGGTGTTTACCCAGAAAGGACCCGGGAGAGGAGGCAGTGGAGAAACTTGTCGGGGGTTTCCCCGTGCCTTGAAATCCGAGGGGCTGTTTCGGGTTCTTGATAGCTTTGAGCTTTGGCCCAATGAGGCCACGTTGGACTGCCACCCCCCTACCCTGGTACCTACTGAGTGTGTGTGTTGGTGGGTGGGGGGAGGTCCATAGATCTATAGCATCATCCCAAATTCCCATTCTCCCTCCTGGCTGAGAAAACCTTTTCCTTGCAAAGCTGGATCAGAGAGAGAACTTTATAGCGATCGTGTGCATCTCTTTCCATGGTTTATACATCATCTTATGGACCCAAATGCCTTTTTAAACATAAAGGCAATTGAATTGAACAGTTTGGAGGTCTGAGTGCATTCGCAATAACCTACTGGCTGTCTCTGCATGTCCCAGAAGAAACATCTGACACGGAATAGATTTGTCCAAAAAATGGGAAAACCCACAGCAAACATCCTAACACAAACTCACCTTGTAAGAAAGAAGTCATTTAGTGTACTGATCTTTAAAGGTCAGGGGTCCAGCAAACTCAGCCTGCCCCCTCTTCCCTAATTGTTGATAGGATCCACCGGGTGACCAAAAGCCTCTGTCTTCCTTCCCACTTTCCACTTCTCCGTGGAAGATCTTGGGCTCCTTGCAAACTGTTTGGCCCTGGAATTCCGATCCCTCCAGCGGTCTCTGGTTTTCTGGATTGCAGGCTTACTTATCTGTGTCAGGGTTTAGTTTGCGTGAAGGAAACGTGCTGGACAGTGGTTTAAGGAAACAGGGAGACCCTTAGGCAAAGCCACAGTCAGGGCCCCTGGCTGTGGACATCTTTGGAATGTCGAGGGCTTCGAAGAACCCCCCCCCCCCCCCCGCCCCAGAGGGAACCAGGTCTTGCTTTTATCTGGCATGTCTCTAAAACTATCTCCACGGTTACTCAGCAATAGACAGCGATTGTCATGCCTTTGGAGGAAGCACCGACTGACTCTGGTGTTGAGGCACTTGGCCACCCCTGCGTTCTCCATTTCCCTCTCCCAGCAGCCTGTCTTGGGGAAACAAAGTGGCTTGTAGAGGCGTTTGATTCTGAGGATTTAAAATTAAGTTTTCCTTCTCGTTGCTGATAGTGATTTAAAAAGTGTTTGGGCACTAAGATTTAATTTGATCTGAAAGCTCGGGTCCGAAGTGGCATTGGAACACACCCCGGTCTCGGGCCGTTCTGAGCCCCTGGCTTAGCGTGGCATGTCTGGGGAAACCCATCTGTCCCAAAGTTGAGGGCCCCAGTGTAGCGTTCCTGGTTTTATCTGGAAGCTCCTGGAACGTGAGGTGACAGCTAATGAGTGAACCCCTCAAGACACACTTGCATGCACACACACACATGTGAGCGTGCGCACACACACAAACACCCTGCTCCCTATCCAACCAGTCATCCCGGGCAGGGTGGGATGTCAAAAAGATATGACCCTTTTCAGTTACCGTGAAGCAGTGTTTTCAAACGCCCTTGGGTCTTGGAACAGGAGTATTGTTGAATGATTGGCAACGACCACCAGGAATAAAATACTTCGGAGGGACCATCTTATGATCAGAGCGGGGGTGGGGAGTCCAAAGAGAACTAACCTTCTTTGAAATCTCCAAAGCTCAGCCTTCCAGCAAATCGAGGGTTTGGTTGGGAACTCACCGAGAAGTCAGGGGGTTCTACCCTGGCCGCGTGGGCTGTTTGAAAAGTCCTCGCGAACATCAGGGCCCCGAGGCCTCATGTGTATATTCCGCTCTCTTTCCCTGTGAGAAAAACACCCCTCGTTGAGAAGACTGAGATCCGGGTGCGGTGTATTTTCTCGGGGCTGGAGGGGGGCGGCTAGTAGAGGGGTGGGTGGAGCAGGGAAGAAGTGGGTCCATATGAATCAGAGTGTTATTTACCAATTCTTGGGGTTTCAGGAGTGGCAAATGATTTCTAAATGTGGAAGTCGTTTATAGAACACTTCCTGGGCGAGGCTGGGGGTGAGCAAATTGCTTGGGGGCTGTCATCGGCCATCGCAAAAGCATGCCAAGTTATGGTTAGAGCTTCCCCGTGACCGCAGAGTTTGGAGGGTCACAGACGTGGAGGACCCAGTGTGGACTGATGACCGAATGGTGGGTCTGTTAGCAATCAGAGCCCTGTTTTGTTTAGATAGTGGCACGGGCTGTGGGGTTGGGGGGCGGTGCGCATGGAGGATGACGACCCAGCTGCGCCCTGGGTGCGTCAAGGCCTTGTAATGTGCCTGTGGCCACCTTCTCCTACAGAGGAGTTGGCCCCATGTGGACTGTTGTGGATGTACCAAGTTTCGAAGATGAGCCCAGACCTTTCCACTAAAGAGGGATGATGGGAGTGGGAAAAAGGAGCAACTTTTCCCCTGGTGACCCCATAAGGTGACACTGAGGCTTCTTTCCCAGCCACTTTGGGGATGATCTTGCCTTTCACAGACCTCGAAGGCAGGTCCCACTGCTTTGAAAGGCAAGCAGCGCCCTCCTACACAATGTATATATTTTTTCTTCCCTTTTTCTGAATGGTAGGCAAAAACAGAACGAAAGTCAGTGATAAATTCAGCAACAGGAAGATTTCCCTGACTCGAGATAAGCCAAGTGTGGAAAGGAGCTGCAGACATTCAGGTCTCCTTTCTCTTCCTCTTCGGGAGACCCCCGGCCCAGCCATCGGCAGCCTGGAGTGCTTTTGTAGGGAGGCCTAATTGGCTCAAAACAAATTGACCATTTTCAACCCCTGCAATGTAACTTTTGGTGGTTGTTTAGTATTTGAGGGAAGAGAGGCGGTAGCCCAAAATTTGGCTTTTTTTAAACAAGAGCAATTTCACGATCCTTATGCCGTGACTATTTCTAAATTGTCTGGGCATAAAGCTTTGGATGCCTTTTGCTGGTTTCTGCTTGTGCGTGCTTGCGCGCGCGCACACACACACACACACACACAGGCCTGAGAAGTCTTCATAAGAAATGAAAAAATAATTGGGTTTCTTCCCCACCTGTTCCCCCGCCCCCCGCCCCAAAAGAAGGCTCATACAAAGTTTTGGGTCCTTTCAGTTTCAAGTAGAAGCTTATTGATCTCCGTGTGGTCAATTTTTGGCGAATTTGTAATCCTGTTAGGCCTCCAGGAGAGGCATGATTAATTTACTTGTACATTTCACTATTTGGGGTCAGTGTAGTTAATAAGCATTTATTTTGTGCTCAGTGTGAGAAGCATTTTGCTGGGATTACGATTGTGGGGGGGGGGTGTGCATGCGTGTGTGTGTGTGCGTGCGTGTGTCCGTGAGGCTGAACATGTACGGTAAGAGCCCCGGCTCCCCCAAGGCTGAATAAAGACCCCCAGTTGCCATCCCCACCACCTCCCCAGGACAGGAATAGAGAGAGGCGAGTGGCCCCTTCAGCCATCACTTGTCGGGAAGGAGGGAGAAAAAGCCCAATTGTCCAGCAAACCTACCCTCCCCAGACCCTTGGAGACGGCCAAAGGACGTGGGTTTCCTCCTGGTGCGTTGGTCCCTGGAAAGTTTTCGAGCATTACTTCTTAATTGACTGGGAGCTGAGCGCTGATGTGGAGAAGACTTTAGAATCATAAACCTTTTTGGAGCACCCTCTGTGCTGCTGCTTTGACAAACAGTGGTGCTGGGAGGTGTGCGTGCGGAACTTTTAGAAAAACGCATGGCTGGACTTCCAAAGAAGGAAGCAAAAGTATGCGTAAGTCTTGAAAGCTGGGACAAGGGAAAACAGAGCCAAACAGCCCGCAGCTTTGGCCTCTCCCAACACTGAGTCTCAAAGGGGGACCGTGTGTCATCTTGATGGTGTGGGCACTTTGGCCTGGCGTCTGTGGGTACCCCCCTCTTCCTCCCTGGGCTCCCCACAGCTTTCCTGTCTCTCCACTTCCAGATGATGGGTTAAAATTCCACTTCCGTTATGATTGGCCTTTTTTTTTTTTTTTTTTAACAAGATGGATCTTGGCCATCATGGTTTTTGAGCAAATGATTTCCCGAGTACCCCTCCGCCCCCCATTTGCTTAATTCCACACACATCAGTTTTCATGGAGGCCTTGCCTTTGTGGAGTGAGGGCAGGACGGAGTGTTTTCGGCGCCAAGCCAACCTGAAATGAACCTGAGTCACTGAGGAAACGGGCATTTGGAGAGATGAGGATACAATTTCTTTTTTTATGTGGGCCCGTTAAAGTCTAATGGACATTGGTGTCTGGCCTTAAATTTGGAGAGGGTCTTTATCTAACCCTTAAAACTAGAGTCGTTTCCTGTAATTACGACACCCCAGGCAAGATCACTAAATCTTCCAGAAGCTCATCTGGAATCCGGTGGCTGGAGTAGGGGGGCGGGTGGGAGGGACAGAGGGGGCACACACCTGTTACCTGTATCGGCTATAATTATGACATCTCTGGACTCCTGGTTTGAAAGGAAGAATTTATGGACCCAGCAGTGCCGGAAGAGAGCGGCCCGAGGCGTTCTGTCTCCTGGCAGTGAAATCGCAGCCACCTCCCCGCCCGCGTCCCCCTTCCCGCCCCCCCACCAGCTCTGTGCCCATCACAGTCCCTGCATCTCTTTAATGAATTAATTTAGCTCCCCGACATTTGGTATTAAGTAAGTAGCTATTTTGGGAATCCAAGAGAGAAAGAACTAGAAGACTTTTTTTTTTTTTAAACTCTTTGGAAAAAAAGAAAAAAGTGTTGCATTTTGAAGTTGGAGACGCCTGAGAATCCAGGCATGGCGTTGTGAAGGAGAACACGTTTGGTGGGACGTGGCGGAACGTGGCAAAGCGGGCTGGCCCCGTCCCCGATGTGTTTTTGCTTCACTGCGGAGTGTTTTTTTCCAACTGCTCCCCCCCCCCCCCCCCCCTTGTTAAGAACGGAGGAGGCCGCAACCCCCCGACTCCATGCAGTTTGTTTGGAAGTATTGTTTGGATTACTCTCGCTTTTCAAATTGAGAGAAACTTAGTTTAATGGGAAAATAGCAGTATTACTATCTTGGTGTGTTTGCTTTAGCGTTTAAAAATAGTTTGTTTTCATATCCTGAATTTCATCCTTCCCTTGTTTGCTTGTCTGATGGGAACCCGTGAGGGCGTGTGCGTGTGCGTGTGCGTGATACCAGCACACACATCTGTCTGTACACACGCAGGCAGGCAAATGATTGCAGTCGTGCAACCAAAAATCAGCTGCAATTTCACAGCTGGTGCAAGAGACCCAGAGCATTTGCTTTTAACTTAAACCATCTTGTCCCCCTTCTTCCCCACCAGCACCCCACTCCCAGCCTCCCCCTTCCATCTCCCTCAGCAACATTTATTCCTTCCTGAAAAAAGGAATGCCGGGCCTGTTTGCTGAGGTCCCCGTTGGAATAGATTTTTCAGGGGTTATGTATTAAATGTGTTTGAGGGTGATTTCAGCCCTCAGCCTGGTCGTCCCAGTACTAATGGTAGCAGGGCCTATTATAGGGAGGCAAAGAATATTGTAAATGGCTTATGCAGAAAAACCATTTAGATAAAAATGCAATTTTCCCTTCTGCATAGAGTGCTAAGAATTAATAGCACGTTCTTTCTAAATGGGTATTTTTATATTATATTTTCCTCCTAATGAAATTCTTTTCCCAAACAGGGGTATGTTTCATTTTAAACTTTAGAGTAAAATTGATCTCTTTGTAAGCCTGCAAAAAAAAAAGGGAGGGGGTGTCCCGGTTTTGAGCAGACCCCTTTACTTCTCACCCTGCGCCCAGGATTTTTTGAAGTTCGATTGTGCCGAGGTTGGATGGAAATGGTGAGTCTGCCATAGGGAGAGGGGCTGGGTTTGTTCACATTGTTTTTTTCTTTCTTTCTTTCTTTTTTTTTTTTCTCCTTTCTTCTTCCTGGGGTGGGCTTGGCGGCTGTTTGGTGGTTTCCACAAGTACAGAAACTGGTCTTGAAATTGGAGCTGTCTGTGCTCGGCACCTCTCACCCCCTCACCTGCCCTCACCTCCACAGGCAGGTTTCCTACCATCCTCTCTCCCTGAGACCCAGATGCGCGCTCCCTGCTCCCCCTCACGGGGTAGCTGTGAGAGATGGTTGCTTTTAGCTCCTCTGCACCCAGTAAGGAGTGATTCTGTGGCCTAGCTCTCTGTCGGGGCCTCTGGGGCCATTGTGGGGGGCAGTGGAAATTCAGAACTTCTTCGAAGGTCTTCCAGCAGAAGCTTGCGGCGGCCTCATCGTGGAAAGGCTTTGAGAGCTTCTTGCTCTGGCTGCCATGGGCCAGTGTCTGCTTACCCGGATTTTCTGGCCCTGCCTGGGTGTACACCTGTGGAGATACTGTGTAGACTTGGGTTGGTGACTTCGATCTGCAGATAGGACAGCAATCAGAGCTGTGGTGTAGGTCAAAGTCCTGGGGCACGTGCTCCTAGCTCTCACTCTCAAACTAGCATCAGGGTGAAAATTTAGGTAATGTTGTAGATGGGGAGAGAACGTCTCCTGGTTTTGTACCCCTTCTCCATAGCTGTGCCCAGCTGAAATTTCCAGGGCCTAGAGAGGGCAAGCAACCTGGCCATGGCCACACAGCATGGCTGCAGAACAAGGAGTGGATGGTAGCAGACCCTGGGCCTCGACTTCCCTTTACTACCTCTTGACCTCCTCATCTGTGAGTCAGGATCTGATTTTGCCTGTTAAGCCTTGTGTGGACTGGGGCCGGGGCCATCGTAAACCAGAAGTCTCCAAATCTCCTGTAGAAATCACCCTGACACCCATTCCTGAGGACAGAGGCACTTACTCCCCAGCCTCTCAGGAGGTGGATGTTGTTTAAGAGACCGTTCTTGACCTTGGGGAAGAGGCAGCACCGGATCCTGCCCAATGGGTGGTCTTGGGTTCAGGCCTGGCCCTTCGACTCTTCTGAGCTCTGTGACCTTATAGCCACTTCAGTGGTCTTAGCTTGGTTTCCTTATAACATCAAGAAAGGGGAAAAAATAGTGCTTCCCCTCGTAGAAGTTTGTGAGGATTGAATGGGACGATTGTAGCTAAACAGGACTACATGGAGGGATGATAATGATGTGGTTAAGAGCATGCACTCTGAAGCCAAACACACTGGGGTCAAACTCCAGCAACTCCCATTTCCTGGCTGTGTGACCTTGGGTAGTCTACTTAACCTCTCTGTGCCTCCTTTTCCTCATCAGTGAAAGGGGACGATCATCGTTCTTACCTCATGGGGTTGGGAGGGTTCAGTGAGTTCAGACATGCAGGAGCAACTACTGGGAAGGCTGCCTGTGACCAAGGAAGCACCGTGCCAGCGTGGCTTTTATTGAGCACCTGCTGTATGCCAGATGTTTCACAGGCATGATCCTTTGATGTGCAGGGTGGTGAGGCTGCTGTTGTTTGTCCCAGCAAGGGAGGCTGTGGGACTTGTCCTCTGCCATCCACTGGTGCAGGCTGGAGGGGGACCATGCGAGGCCATGCATCAGGTGCTGAGCCTGGGGCCAGGCACCAGGAGCTTGCTCAGTAGATGTTACTGTGTCCTGGGTAGGGCAGGGCTGGGCTGCTCCCCGCTGCCCCTGCAGCAGCCATCTCTGGCCTCATTGTCCGTCCCTCTCCTTATGTGGGGTGGTCAGAATCCCCCCAGTGGACAGTGGTGGGCCGGCCCTAGCCTGGTGTGGCCAGCCACGGTCAGCCATGGTCAGCCACAGCCAGCCATGGCCAGCCATGCTTGCTGGTGGCAGGATGGCAGCGCCGTGATATTTTTCTTTCCCCTGACAGCTCTCCCTGTGCACTGAAGGCACAGTTCCCTGATAGGCGTGAGTAATGGTCAGCCTTCTCACTGAAGGAATTCATGAGATGAGCTGGTCCCCAACCTCTGAGCACTTTGCCAAGAGCCTGCGCCGGCCATAAACAATTTGAGAGCTGGCGATAAAATTTAACCCCCTGTGTCTGGCACCTCAGGTGGGGCCTCGGGAACCTGGCAGACTTCGGCTAAACAGCGAGAGCTCCAGTGAGCACATTCGAGAGGAAGAGAACATCCCTGCCACAGTGAGAGTGGGAGGGGCTGGCTGCCTAGGCCTGAGTTCAAATCCCAGCTCTGTTACTTGGGTGCTGTGTGACCTTGGGCAGGTGGTTCACCTCTCTAAGCCCCCCTTTCATGGGCGTGATCCTTCAGTCCCCTCTAAGATGGTTGCTGTGGGGGTCGATGAGCCCTGTGCCCTGGGGGCAGTGAGCAGCAGGGTAGGACTTTGGAATCAACAAGAGGGGAGTCATTTTCTGTTCCCATATTGGCCAAATCATGGTGCCTCCCCAGCCTCAGTGTCCTCTGCTATGTGCTGGGGAAAATAACATACCTCCCTCAGGAGCCTGGCCGTGGTCCTCACCTGGGGGTGAGGACCCCACACCTCCCCCGCCCACCCCAGCCAACCCTCACCTGCTGGGCACTTGGCAATGTCTGGAGACATTCCTGGCTGTCACAGCTGCAGAGAGGGAAGTCGCTCCTGGCATTTATCGGGTAGAGGCCAGAGCTGCTGTGAAACGTCCCACAGCACACAGGACCGTTCCTACCCCAGTCCTCCCCTACAAAGAATTCCCAAGCCCAGAAGGTCGAAAGCGCTGGTGTTGAACCATAGTACGCGATCGGGGCTAGGGTTCAAAATAATCCCGACATGACAGCAGCGTCTGCATTCAGCAAACGTGAATGAGGCCATTAAGGCTGTTCTGGGTGCTGGGATGTGGTGAGGAAGCAGAGGGACAAAAGCCCTGGCTGGCATAGGGTTTATATTCTAGGAGAGTAGACAGACGGACAGACAAGCAGCAAACTGAGAAGAATGATGCAGAGTGGGCAGGGTGGGGAACAGAGCCTTAGGAGAAGGGGTCTGTCATGGGAGTTTCTCGACTAGGCCACTGGGGGTGCCTCTGGGGGGTGGTGACAGGTGAGCAAGAGACTTGAATGATGAGAAGGGACCAGCCAGTGGTGTGCTGCTCGCCGGCAACAACCGGCTCTCTGGGGGAGGAGGAAACATAGAGTTTCTGTTTTGTAACCTCGGCTGATTCCCCTGGAGTAAATGCTCCTCAACAATTTCGGCCCTCAGCCGGTTTGCGGAATTGCCGTATGGTGAACAGTCTCCACCCCCTGGAGCCAGCAGAGTCAAGGTCTGCAGGAATGGGTTTTCGGGAGGGGACAGAGCGGTGAGGGCAGGAGCCCCGGGCAGGACTGAGCAGGGAGGTGTTGGTGAGGAGGAAGAGACTGTCCGGGTGAGCAGGGGCTGGACCGCTGGGGGCTTATCATCACTGTCAAGTCAGGAGTGTGGATTTTATTCCAAGTGTGATGGTGGGCCAGGAGAGGGTGGTGAGCCCAGGAGGGATTGGATCCGATGGCCCCTAGTAGATGAGCAATTAACAGGGGTTGCATCTGAGCCCAGAGTCTCTGAGAAGATGTCTGTTTCCCTTTTCTTTCTTGGTGCCGGGCCCCTTCTGAGGAGGCAAAAACTCTCTTCCCCTAGTTTGGCAACATCTGGGCCACAAGTGAGGGCAGCGGGTGTACACTCCTTCCCAGGAGCAAGGCACTCAGAGCCCAAGGGGACTGCTCAGCCTGCCGCAGGTGGGGGTTGTGGGGGATGTCCGTCCCCTCCCTGGTCTGGGCAGGCCACGATTTATGTCCCGGCCCAGGGAGACTCTGTTTCCTTCTTTTCCCAGGCATTGTTCTCCACGCCTGACAGGGGTCACCGGGACAGGAAGGCAGCAGGCTCTGTGCAGAGGGCTGAGCCTCTGGGTGACCTGGGCCTGGCGGCCACTCTCTGGGAGCTTTTCTTTTGCTTTCCTCCCTGACTCTTTGAGCTACAAAGCAGTTGTAACAAGCTGCAGGCATAGAGGGCCGGGCATACCAAGCCCCATGTTACAGATGAGTAAGCTGAGGCTCAGAGAGGCAAACTGACCTGCCCCAGGGCAGCTGGCTGGAGTGAGGGCAGAGCGCACATTCACGCCTGGGCCTGACTTGGGAGCCCATGCTCAGGATCGCTAAGGACGAGACTGGAAGCTGATTTCTCGCCAACAGATGCTTGAAATAAAAATTGACTTGTGGTCTCGCCCCCTTCTGGCAAATGTCTGGTCATATCATTGGCTACTGAGATCTTCATCGTGTTCTCCACCGGTGAAGGTGCAGGGGGTAGGGTCCCCTGGCCTGGGGGCGGGGAGGTGACCTGGTGTGACTGAGTCTCAGCCTGCCTATCTGTCAAATGGGTCCTTTCTGGTCTTTTCTAGAACCCCCCCCCCATAGGGAGGGAGCATCTGTTCGGGTAGCTGTCGCCTTTCTCTGGGCCCTTGCTCAGGCCAGAACTGTAGCTGTGAACCAAACACACTCTGCCTGTTAGGGGCTTGAATATGCAGGAAGGATAGGTAAAAAGGACAGTTGCGTGAATGTTCCACAAGAAATTGGCCAGTGGAAGGAGAGTGGGACTGGGGTGGGCCTGCTGGCCAGGAGGGCTGGGAAGCTCTGACATAGGGGTTGAGACCACAGTGAAGACAAAGTGGCAGCCATTCCCAGCACCTGGCCCTGGCTTGGCAGCCAGTAGCTGTCCCGTGATTGAATGACTGGAAGGAGGGCTTTGCCGGAGGTAGGGGTGTGTCCCTGCCCGGTCCCAGGGCTGGGGGTTGCGTGTCTCCCAGTAGCCCAGGACACAGCCTCTGCCCCAGCTGAGGCTTGTTCCAGATGCGAGGGCCTGCCTGACCCGAGTGGGTTGTCACAGGGTGCCCAAAGTGGCCCCTGGAGCTATTATTTACGCCCTAGACCGCAGGGAGGAGGATGGCGCGGGCCGTCTGGGCCAGGGCTGTAATAGCGTGGCCTCGCTCTGGACTGATCCCTTCACCACCCTGGGCCTCCATTTCCTCATCTGTTTTTTTTTGGGGGGGTTAAACAGGGTCTTAGTGAGGATTACAGGAAATAATGAACTAACCCAGCATCTAGCTCATCACAGAGGTCACTAAACCCTGACATAAATACAGATGCCCCCGCGGTGTACCAACCCCCCCCCGGCCCCACAGGAAGAACCTGGACCTTTGAGGGGAAGGCGCGAGTGGGGGCCGCCTTACGGGGTCACTCAGTTCCCAGCTCGAAGTGAGAAGTGTGCCTGCAGAGATTTGGGCAGTGGTCTTCCATGCCATGGAGGGGAGAGACAGTGCCCACAGCGGCTGGCAAGAACTCCCCAGATGGCTTGGGTGTTCTAGAACACAAGTCCGAGAGAACACAAACCTGAGGTAAAAATCAGACATTTTTCGGGAGCCCCTAAGGAGTTTTCTCTATCTTGGTCCTGCATACCCACTTCTTAGACTCCCTGTCCGTGTAGGATTTACAAATCAGTCCCTTGCAAATGTTGGGAAACTTCTCTCAAAATCATGGCCAGAGTGCTAAGAAAGAACGTAAAGAATGTTACTCCCGTTTCTACCCTGGACGTAGATAGGGACAGGCTCTCCGTGGGCTGTTAGGCGACACCGTTCGTGGTGCTTAAACACGGCGCCTGGCAGGCAGGAGGCCTCCGTGTCTATTACCTGCTACTTTGTCACCGGCCTGGGCCACCGACTGGGGACAGCAAGGATGCTTATCCCGAGGGACTTTGCTTCTTGCTCGTGTTTCTCCCCAAATCTGTGCGGGCTGTGAGCAAGCATCGTTGCTGGAGATGTCTGCCTCGGACATTCATTTATGGTTTCAGCAAAGAGAAGCGGGGCAGAGAAGCTGGGGGGCAGGAAGTTAAAACCTCTCAGTCCAGAGTGGGGTCGATCGATGACCGCCTTGCGTTTTAAAGACTGGTACAAAGACTTTGCCTGCCAGTCCCTGGGGGACGGAAAAACATCCCCAGCTGTGGTCCCCCAGGTGTTCGCTCTGTCTCCCGCCCCCCCCCCCCGCCCCCTTCTCCCTTTCATTCCTGGAACAATGTCCCGGCCAGTTCCTTTGGGCCCCTCCACATTCCCTGCCAAAAACAAAACCATTCTTAACCCCAGATGACCAGGCCTGTGGTCGTTTTGTCTGGTTTGTGACGTCCGCCTGGGGCTGGGGGGGGGGGGCATGCATGCTTCCAATTTATATTCCAGGATGCCAGCTTCAAGGGGAGCAAAGGCCGGAGGAGAGAAAAGGCCTCAAGGATCGAGGAGTCCAGAATCGCCCAGATTTCAAGAGAGGAGAGAAAGACAGGGCGAGGGAAGGGCCAGCTGGCTCAGGGGTCTGAGGACAGCCCCTGGGGACGTGAGTGAGGGGACTGTGGGTCAGGCCGGGCCAGGCCCTTCACCCGCTCCCCCCTCCCTGCTCCCCCCACTTGTTAGCCACGTTGTGGACCTCGGATTCTGCTCTGTATTCTATTTGGTTATGATTATTTTTTAATGAGGTCAGACTGAAAATCCATCTGTCTGGGCCTGCCTGCCTAGGTTTGAAGGCAATTAAACTGGAGACTAACCTCTTAATTAGGGTTTCCCTGTGTAAATCTCGTTTGATAAATTCCTTATCATCTTTGGCTTTAACTATAGCGAGGCCTCGAGAGGGCATTGTCCTCCCCACCTCTGAGTGAATCCCCCCCAAAGAGGCTGCCTCCTCGACAAACGGGGCTCCGCCAGCCAGAACCTCCCCCAGGAAGGGCTGGGAGAGAGGCCCCTTTCAGGGTTAATTAATCAGAAAATTTAGTGGTGCCCGGTGATTCCGGAGAATTTGCCACCTTTTTATTCTCCTGTTCCCCCTTCTGCCTCCCTTCTAGGCCTTTCTTTAAAAAAAATTTTTTTGGGGGGATGGGGTGAAGTGGACTCTGCAGAAGGAAATCAGCAGCCCTCCTCTTTCCTTGTCACCAGCCCCCCCAACTTCTCCCCAACCTGTTTGTCTTTGTGGATGGTTAAATTTTCTTCCTTCCCTTTTTTAAATGCAAGTGCGGCTGGGAGTGGAAATGTCAGGGGTCAGTCTTCAGGCAGCAGGGAGCAGGGCCTGCGGATCTTTGCCATTTGGGAGAAATCAGAGCTGAGCTTAACCCTTTGGAGCCCAGCCCCGGCCTGGGGGCTTGGGTGCTGCTTCCTGCCCTGTTCACAAGAGTCAGGGGACTTTGTTGCCTGGACTCCATTTTTTAGGGTTTTAGGCATGGGGGTGGGGCTGGCCGAGGGGTGAGGGGCAGGCCAGGGACCGTGCCAGCAGCAGCCCTTAGGAGAATAACAGGTTGAATTTATGGTATTAAGCACCTATGCTCTGTGCTGGGGACTGGGCTCCATTTGCTGTCCCTTTGGATGGAGCTGGTGGGTAGGCGTGGCCACAGTCACTGCTTTAACCCTGTCAGCATCCCAGGGCATGCCCCCCTTTACAGATGGGGAAACCGAGGCCCGGGGGGCGGTGGCGTGGTGATGTGCTGAGTCTCCCAGTTGGTAACAGGCAGGGATGGGTCTCGAGTCTCTATCCTGAACCCTTGATTCCAGAGCTCCCCAGGGCCCAGTAGGAGGACAGGTCTGACTCAAGCATGGCATTTTGGCTCCTGGAGAGCCCAGCAGGAGCTGGCACCTTCTCTGAGCCATGTCCTTGGTGTCCTCACAGCTCTGTGGAGCAGCTCCTTCTGTGTACCCATTTTACAGATGACGTGAGTGAGGTGCAGAGGTGGGTGTGGCCGGCAGGGATAAAGCCCAGTCTGCACCCCCACCTTTCTGCCCCCCCCCCCCGCCAAGCTGACCCTTGGCATGGCGACACCACCAGAACACAGAAATGGGAGAGATGGTACAGAGCTCACACCTTGTGACCAAAGGTCCCCATCACCTGTAGGGGGTCTCCAGGGGTAATTGGGGGGGATGCATGATCTGCAAACCTGGGGCTCACTGCGCATGTGGCTGGGTGTTATCAAGGTGATATGGTGTCTAGTCTGTCAGTGGCTTAGGTCAGCCCCTGTCAGAGCTGCCCCCAGCAAGTGGGGCCCATAGGGTAATTGTCACAACTGTTCTGCCTCGGTTTCCTCATCAGTGAAGAGGGGATGATGGCAGTGTCCATCTCAGAGGGTTCTGTGGGAACTACCTTCGTTCCAGCACGAAAATCCTTGTGATCAGTGGCTCACACCTGGCAAGCTTCAGTAAAATTAATGTGGTGTTATCTATTTCTAATCATGGCAGGGGCGGTGGGGGAGGGGGGATATAGGCAGCCACAAAGTCCCAAAGAGCAGCAGCCCCATGTTGTGGTGGCATATCTGTGGATAGCCAGGAGGGAGGGGGCTCCCAGTGGGAGCCAGTGAGAACCAGGAGCCAGGGGGACTGTGCCAGGCCTGACCTCAGAACCTAGGCTGTGTGGCCCTGAGCAAGTCACCTCACCTCTCTGTGTTCCAGAGGTGGGAGGGAATGCCAGCTTCCTCTGTCAGCCGTGGCTTGAGTCTAGACCTTGAATCTACAGGGGGAGTAGAGGAAGATTTGCTTCATGGCTTTACCCTTAACTCGGGTGTGTCTCTGGGATCTACTCTGCTGGAATGTGTACATCGGGGTGAAGCTTAGAGGAAGCGACATGCCCAGACGTGTTCTGTAGCCTCCATAGAGCTGTTCAGACATCAGAGATTATTATCAGAATGATAGAAAGTGGGATCGTTTCTCTGCCGAGTGAAGGGATATCTGAGCACGGTGGGGCCACTGCATTTGGAAGCTCCAGGTCTGCCCCAGGACCTTTACTTGGCAACTGCCTCCCAGAGGGCACCGTAGGAGGAGAGAGAGAGAAAAGGAGCCCTTTTGCTGTGTGGCCTTGAATGAAACTGTTGCTGCTCTGTGCCTCAGCTTTCTCGTCTATAAAATGGGTACGGCAGAGTTGCTGCCGCCTAGGGTGGACGTGAGGACTAAGTGAACTGAGGTAGAGGTACTCAGGGTGCCAGTCTGGGCTCCCACGGATGCTGTGCATTTGGTCACTGGTCACCGGTCACTGTGACAACGGCTCAGGCTGAGCTGAGCCTAGAAAGGCCTTTGGAGCTGCCTGAAGCGGAACTTGAATTCTCCCCTTGCTGGCCTGTGGCCTCCCTTCCTCCCGCCCTCTGAAACTGAAGCCCAGCATCTGCTTCCCCAGGAGCTGTTTAATATTCTGCTGGGGTAAAATGAACTCATTGGAGCCACCCGAAAACAGCTGAATGAACCCCCGGCGCCCGCGGCCTTTCAGAGCGGCTCCAGACCATCCCCCGCCCCCCAGACCTCTGGGAGGCTGGCAACCACAGCAGCTGTGGGAGAGGGGCCCCCTTTTCTTCTTGGTGCCCCGGGGGAGCCTGTGCCCCCAAATGGGGCTCCTGGAGGGTGGGGAGCTGGAGCATGGGGAGGGGCTGCCTGGGTTTCTCGGCCTGTTTGGGGCCTCGTCTGTACTTCTTGGCTCAGAGGTTCTGTGTGTGGGGCCTCCTTGGGGAGGCTGAGAAAGCCAGGCCTTCCCCAAATTCTTCTTCTGATCCTCCCTGCCCCTGGTTCGAACTGGGTCCAGTGGAGGCACGAGGCCCCAGCCTGCAAATCTGTACTACTTGATGTCAGTGACCGATCCTCAGGGTTGTACCTGTTGAGCACTTGCTCAATGCCGAACACGGGGCTTAGCATGTTGTCTGTATTATCTTACTGACTCCCCAAAACCACGGTGGCAGTTTATTTCATCTCCTTATTCCTGTTTGACAGATGAGGACACTGAGGCCCGAGAGGTGAGCTGGCTCGTTCAAGACCATGCCGCTGGAAAGTGGTCAAGCGGGAATCCATCCAGGGCCCAGGTTTCTCTTGGATGGCGCATGGATGTCTGCCCATGATCCTTTGGGACCTGGTGGCCTCTTCTGTAAAGTGGCGGTGGTGGGGGCTGTGGCTGACATGCCCACCTGCAGGGCTGTCCTGAGGTTACATGACAGTCATTTCCCAGGAACATATAGCTGGGGCTTCCTTACGTCATTATCACCCGATTATTACTTTGCCCGTTGCCTGTTCGGAGCAAATCTCAGTGCCCTCTTCCTTCTCCTGCCTGCCTATCTTGCCTGCCTGCCTCCTTTTTTCACCCCAGCAACCTGGGAAAGTGAACGGTAACAAAGTGCTTCCAGGTAGAAGCTGAATTAATTTCATGTAATTATCCCTGATAAAGTTAAATATTACTTGCAATTAGTCTTGGGCAACTTTGCTCCCGAAGCAGTGGGATAAAAACAGGCTGAGTGGGTGCCGCCTGGGCCAGGTGCTGGGCCTGTTGGCGGGTAGGTGGGAGCTGCCTGTGGGTGCCCCATCGCCAGGAGGAGCCTGAGCAAGTAGCACTGGGCTGGGTCCTCCCCGTAGGTTGGCCTGATGCACCTCTTTGGTGCCTCTGACCTTTCTGGAAGGTCCCTGCAGTCCACCTCCAGGAAGTGGAATCTAGACCTTCGTAGCTTCTGCCCAGCCATGGCATTTGGGACAAAATATCTCCCTTCCCTGAGCCTCGGTTTTTCTCATCTGTGAAATGGGGGCAGTTTTGCCCATTCTGTAACTGAGTGGCAGAGGGGTCAGCAAACCTTTTTTGTAAAGGATCCGATCCTAAATATTTTGGGCTGCTCAGGCCATTTGGTCTGCATTATTTCTACCTAACCTTGCTCTTGTCATGCGGAAACAGCTAGGGTGTGTGGCCCAGCGGGACTGCCCAGTAAATGGAACTGGTTACTGTTACTATTTCCTGGGCTGGAAATACCTTTTATGGTAGATTTCTGAGTCTCCCTTTTTACTGTTCACACAGCATCTGTGCATTTTTTTGAATTCTTAGACCGAAGGAGGGACATAGTACCCCCCCACATTGCAGGGAGACTAGGCCCAGAGAGGGGAACAGCCTTATCCAAGGTCACACAGTGGGGAGAAGGCAGAGGTGGGACCTGAGCATACCTGGTTCTCCACCTGGCTCAGGGCCTGCCTGGGCGGGCAGTGGTCAGTATCAGATTGTGCTCACCTCTTAGTGAAGATGTGACCTCCGGCAGGTCCCCTTGGGTCTCTGGGTTTCCCCATACCCATCATCTGGAAAATGGAGATAATCCTACATTGCAGGTTGTCATGACAGTGAAGGAGGGGCCGGGGTAAAGGGACCCACAGGGTTGGCCACATAGCACGTGATCAAGGCAGAGGCCTCCCTGTTCGTATGTCTGAGGGCACTGCATTTCCAGGCCCTTTCTGAGGATTGCGAACTCCCTCTCTTCAGATTCCTTAATGGTGAAGAGCTTTCCTCCAGGCCTGGCCTGGACCTGCCGCCTGACCTTGGGAAAGTTGCTTTATTTCCCTGGGCCTCAGTTCCTTCATCTCTGTGAGAACAGAGCTTCCATGTCAGCTGCAAATCTGGAGTGATTTCGTTCTGGCTGCCTTGAACATTGGGTTGAGAAAGACTCTGAGGCCGAGTCCAGGCACTGTAGGAGCCAGTGCTGTGGGCGGTCAGTGAGCGGCACTCTGCTGTGGGCTCACGGGGAAATACGCTTTGGTGGGAGTCCTTGGTGGTGGATAATCTCAGAAAAGAGAACCCCTGTGGTTCCTTTCCGGCCCCTAATTTACCTCCGTCTATGGAACCCCCCCATTTGAAAGATGATGGAGTTGGACATGGCGGCCGCTCACCCAGACGGGATTTATAGATTATAATTCTAGATTGTCCGATAGAACTTTCTGTGATGATGGGGATGTCCTCGGTCTGCACCGTCCAGTACATAGTGACCACCAGCCCCGTTGTTGAACCCTTGCAGCGCGGTTAGCTGTGAATGAGGCATTGATTTTTAAATTAAAAAAAAGCCACATGGGACTAGCGGCTGCCATGTTGGACAGCCCAGTTCTAGACTCACAGAGCTTCTGAGCTATGTTATAGGGGTCCCCGAGATTATGGACTTGTTATTCCCCAAAGCGGGTCACGAACTCTGGGTAGGTTGTTGGGTGCAAGCCTGTTGCTTAGTAACAGACACGCAGTAGAGCTCTGCCCCCAGGCAGCCGGAAACCAGCTGGAAACCAGCCGGAAACCACCCTTGAAAGAGAGTAAAGGCTTTTCCCTGTTGTCCCACTCTCCTCCTTGGGGGCCTGATTGCCCAGGACTCAGACCCTGCAGGGGGTAAGGCCTGGCCTGAGTCAGCTGCCCTCACCAGATGGTATGTACGTTAGCTTCGCCTCAACCCCTGGCACCCCAAGAATGTGGCAGGTGCTTCCAGACGCAGAGTGGGCGGACCCGGAGGGAAGGCAGGGTGCCAGCCCTTTAAAAGAGACAGGAATCTTTTTTAATTTTTTTCCCTTTTCCTTCTCTCCTCCTCTCTCCCTCTTCTCTCTCTTTCTGGTGTGCAGCAAAAGTAGAAGAGCCTTTGGAAACAGACTTGACCTCACCCTGCCTCGACTGCTCCCTAGCTACGTGATGTGGGGAGAGTCACCCCCACTGCTCTGAGCCTGTTTCTGCATCCTTTAAAAAGGAGTGACAGCCCCTCCCTGTGTGGGTTGCTTGGAGGTCCTGACGCAATGGTATAGACGTAACGTTTAGAACAGTGTCTGGGATGTAGTCTCTTTCCCTGAAGAAGAAGGAAAAACAGAGATGGTGTGAGGGCTATTTAACTGAGTTCTGTGCTTGCTGTCAATTTAAAACTCACCTTGGGGGTCCTCTGAGTGGGTTTGGGGGCTCGAGGCCAGTGGGCAGAAGGGGTGGGCTGGGTGGGGATATTGGTTGGGAAGGGGGCCTTCCTGAGTAGTCATTCTCAGGTGGAAATTTCTCGCATTTGTCAGCTAACCCCCGCCTCCCCCAAGTTTTCTTTTCTCGAAAAAGGCACCTGCATTTTGGGGCTTCCTCCCATACCTGCAGAGTTTAAAATAATTTGGGAGAATTCTAGCGCCCAAACTTGGAAGGAGGGGTGTTGGCTGAGTTGGGGTTGTGGAAATAAGTGGATATCATTCCTCCATTGCTGGATAACAGTCTGAGAAAGGGTGTGCTCCCTCTCAATACATTTTGGGCAGGGGTCAGTGGGTAAGCCTCCTACTGAAGTCTTGTTTCATAGGCACCGGGAAGCCTTGAAGAGTTCCTATTCAGGTCTGTCTGGAGGCCCACGCGATATGGTTTGATTTTCCTTATTTTAGTGAATCTTTAGGGTCTGTTCCTGCCCATAGGAATTGACAGAGTCAGCATATCCTGGTTGAGGGTCTACCAAGGGCCAGGTGCCAGGCCACAGTAGTGAAGAGGAGAGTCGGGGCTATGATTTCATGGAACTCCTATTCTAGGGCCTGTGGGAGAGAGTAGGACAATTAGGAGAGGTTGGGGTTAGCACCAGGTATTAGAATACAGTGTGCACTTGAGTCCAGTGAGGGGCTTAAAAAAGACCTACTTGAGGAAGGAAGAGACAGACAAGTTATTTAGGTGAAGGGCAAAGTGACAGTAGTGGTCCAAAAAGAGGGGAGGGCAGGCAGGAGTAGTGTTGCCACCACCTGGTGACAGCGTACTGCAAACTCCATTGTCACACCTTCTGAATGAGGAGAGGACTGAGTGCTGGCTTAGGTAAAACAGGCAAGAACTCTCTGCTTTATTTGTAGTTCTGCCCCTGACTTAATCCTCTCTGGCCTCAGTTTCCCCAATTTACAATACCAGCTAGCCTAGTCTTCCTAGGACCCAGTTCTGCCTTCCTCAAAAAAAACCACAGGGACAAGAAGGTGTGACCTCTGCTATGGATGGAATGTGGTGGCCCCTGCTTTTCCTTCAGAGCCCACATCCCACCTGGCATTGGAGGCCCCAGTGGGGACACAATGGGCTGAGCCAAATCCCCACTCCCAGGTATAGCTTAGCCTACAGTTCCCATAAGTCCACAGCATAATTTGGGTTGGACAATATCTACCTGGGTGGCCTCTTTAGGTCACAGTCACAGGCCTGGCAGTAGGGACTCTTGCCACTTACAGAGGGCACGGCAGCCCAGAGAGAGTGAGTAATAGCCCTGGATTTGCACAGTCAGCTTCCACCACTGGGTCCTAGTATCCTGCAGTAGGAGAGGGAGAGCACCACCTGAAAGGAAAGCAAATTGGGGGTTGTTTGTGGCAGAGACACCTCTCCCCAGAAGCCTAAGCCGGACCTTCCAGAACCCATGGATGGGAGCTGAGGATGGGTGGGCCAGCCACCAGGCAATCCAGGGGCTCTCTTCCCTGTCGTTTAGATGGGAGTGAGCACCCAGATCCTTTTAGGCCTAGACCAGCTTCCACTGTTCCACCCATCTCTCTCCCCCAGGTCAGGGAGATGCCACAGGTGGTTAAGGCCACACAAGGCTCTGGACTCCTGCAGACCTGGGTTAGAGTTCCGACTCTCCACTTTCTTGCTGTATGATCTTGGCCTTGCTAGGTGGCTGATGGCATAAATGAGATCAGCCAGTGAGGAGGCCCCAGGGCCGGTGCTCTGTGCTTCAGGGTCTACATAGGCCTGCTTGTCCTGCCTGTCACTGTCCTCTTTGCCCATTGCTCTGTCCTTCCAAGCGGAGACTCAGAGGCCATGCAGGAGTGAGCTCTGGTTGGGGTTGGGGCACCCATTTTCCCTGGTCTGATGGGGCTGACTTGTTCTGCCTTGGAGAGACCCCCTTTCTCTTTTTGTTGCATTGTAGACACATTTTGGAATGATTTTTTAAAATAACAACCCCTATCCTCCAAACCCCCCAACCAACATTTTAATGTTTTATTGATCTTTTAAAAGATTTTATTTATTTATATGAGATAGAGAGGGAGCATGAGCTGTGGGGAGGAACAGAGGGAGAGGGAGAAACAGACTCCCTGCTGAGCAGGCAGCCAGGGTGGGGCTTGATCCCAAGAATCTGGGATCATAACCAGAGCCAAAGGCAGATGCTTAACCAACTGAGCCACCCAGGTGCCCTGCTTTATTGATTTTTAAATAGGAAGGCAGGGAGGTTTCCCCTGTAGGCTGAGAAGGAAGACCAGGGACACAATGAATGGGAAGGACATTTGTGACTCTCTAAGGGTCACTGTGCGAGTCTTCACCAATCAGCAGTGTTGTTTACACATCAACATGATCCTAGGGAATGCTTGTGGAGCACCTACTGGGTGCCTGGTGGCTCCTTCCTACTTGTGTGAACTTAGACAAGTGATGTCACCTCTCTGAGCCTCAGGGTCAGGGGTCAGCAAACTTTCCTCATAAAGGGTCTGATAGTAAATATTTTAGGCTTGTGGCTTATACAGTCTCTGTCACAACTACCCAACACTGCCATTGTAGCACAAAACAGCCATAGACTAAATGTAAATCTACAAGCGTGACTATGTACCAATAAAACTTTATTAATAAAAACAGATGGTGGGCCAGATTTGACCTGTGGGCTATAGGTTGCTGACCTTGGCAGGTCCTTTACCTATGAAAGAGGGCTGAGAGAATAGAAGCTGCCCTTTGGGGTTATGGTGAGGAAGTTTAAAGGAATGAATGCCTGACAGGTATTAACCCCAATCATTTTCTGTTATTGTTAATATTATTGTATTTGTTCTCCTGACAGCCCTGCCCTGCAGGTCTCATTTCACACATAGGGTAACTCAAGATGTGGAGAGATAAGAAACTTTCCCTCAACCCTTCTGTTTTCTGTTGGATAACCTGAGATGGGTACTTTTGTGCCTTGGTTTTCCCACCTGTATTCTCAGTGAGGATCTGTTGATGTCAATGCACAGGGCCTGGTGGTCACGTCCGTTGTGTGGAGGGGAGGTGGAGGCATAGAGAGGCGGAATCCCTGGCAAGGGCCCTCAGCTGACACGTGGTGAGGCCGTGCTGGGTTTCTTGGGGAACTGGGTTATAGGCATGTGACTCAGAAGCTGCTGCGGAGGGATGGTCTGCCCCGTTAGACCAGAGCTGTCTCAGAGCACCATTCCCTTGGGGCTGGGATCAGATCCCCCCACTTGTTTAGAATGGTGGAACACAAAGGACCTTGTCCCCAGTGGAATGTGTTTCTGAGTCAGGTGTACCGTGCCAAAGCAGGAATGGATGAGGTACAAGCCTCTTATGCATGTTGACAGATTCCTGATGCTCCTCCCTTGCTCAGCAGCCTTCCTTGGCTCCCTTCTGCTCTCAGGAACAAAGCCAAACACTTCCTGGGGCCTCCAGGGGCCTCTGTGACCGACTTCATTTCAACTTTGCAGGCTCCTTTTCCTCCCTCTCCCTCAGGCCCCAAATCAGGGCTCCTGGGCTGGCCCCCAGTTCTCTCCAATCACAGTAGAGGCTTAGAGCTCACCTCCTGCTTCTCTCACTGCAGAGCTTTATATTCATCCTTAAGTCCCCACCCCGCCACCTCTCACTTCCTCTCCTCTGCAGTTTCTCCTCCCCCTCACCGCTGCCCCATCCGCACCTATCCCCTGGGTCAGCGACACAGGGCAGACTGTCTCTGTGGCCGTGACAGGCTCTGTTTGACAGTAGGTGTTTGCTGAATATCTCTCAGCCAGGCTGAGAACACTGCGGAGTGGGGGGGGGGGGGGCGTGAAGGGGGGTGGCAGGCAGGCTGGGAGCTCTGTGATGGGATCCCCTCTCTGAGTCCCGGGCCCAGCACACAGCTGGGAACACCTGTTCACTTGGGATGCTTTGGCTCATCGCCCTGCTGTTATTGCTATCTTAAGGGCCCCGTCTTTTTTTTTGTTGTTGTTTTTTAAGAGACAGAAAGAAGGTAGGGGTGGGAGGGGCCGAGGGAGAGAGAATCTTAAGCAAGCTTCATGCCCATCACAGAGCTGGATGTGCAGCTCAAGATCTGAGCCCAAATCAAATCAGTTGTTTCACTGACTGAGCCCCCCGGGGGGGTCCCCGAGGACCCCCCATCTTACAGGCTGGGCCCAGGAAGGCTCAGGTTTGGAGAAGCAATTGTGAAGGATAGGGAGGGGCAGCTGGGTACCAGGCCCCTGGGAACTATCCCGTGGCCCTTCTCTGCAAGGCAGGAATGACTGAAGACATTTTTCAGGTGAGGAAAACGGAGGCTTAGGGGATCAGAGTAGCTGATACAGGGTCCGGCAGCCTGGCGGTGACAAGGTTGGGATTGGATCCCAAAACTTAGCTGCAAAGCACACGATTATCCCACGATGGACTCCCATGCAGAGCCTTTCCTCAGGGATGCAGGAGTGCTATGGGAACCTGCCTGGGTGAGCAGGCCCCCTGCAGCCCCACCGGCCCTGCGTGGGAAGGTCCCAGAGCTCCCGCAGACACTTGGATGGGTGAGCAGACATACGTCCCCAAGAACCACCACCCAAAGCATCAGCACTTTGGAAACTTATTTTGTGAAATCCTGAGTTGTCACTAAATTGACTCCTTCCTTCAATGGGCTGAAAACAATGGTGTTCTACTTCAACAGAAGCCTGTGTGTCTGTCTGTCTGTCTGTCTTCTTTTATAAAATAAGTGTTTAATGGCTGGATGCCCCCAGGCATTGTGCTGGGAGCTCAGGGAGGAGTCTGCCCTGGTTCTAGGTTGCCCCCAGGATAGAGGTGAGCAGGCGGGGGCTAGAGAGGGGCAGAGACCTGTCCAGGACCACCCAGCACTGGGCCCAATGCCATGGGGGCATGAGTTGTGAGCGAGAAGGGGAGAAAACAGGGCTAGAGTGGAAACCTGGGTAGAACCATCCTGCTAGCAATGCCGAGAGCGACTCCTGTTTCCTGGCTTCTCCTTGGTGCCTGGCAGGGGCCTGACTCTGCCCGCTTTACCGCAGGGGCCCTTCCCGTGTTTCTGGCAGGATGCTGGCGCCCCCATTCCCATTTGGACCCCCTGGGAAGGGGTCTTCCTGCTCTGGGACCCTTGTGGCACCACAGTGGGCCCCATCAGAAGGAAAGGGCAGGCTGAAGGGTTGGCCTGCGGCCCCCTCCCTGCCGCCAGCTGTCACGTCTCGGTAGCGCACAGGCCAGGAGTGGCCCGGGGGGTGCACAGGGCCGCATCTGTCACAGGTCACTGGCCGTGGGTCCCGAGGCGCCAGGAGAAGGAGCCCAATCAGAGGCTCAGGCCGGGGTGAGGGGCCCGCGACATCCGTCCTGTGGGCTCTGGCGCTCTTCTGCCACCCTGTCTCCTCCTCCGGGGCTGGGCAAGGTCCCCAGCGTCCAGCCCCTGCCCCCATCCCCGGCGCTCGGCGGCCCAGGCCCCACGGTGCCCTTGCCGCTTCGCCTCGGTGGAGCCCTGAGCCAGTTCTCAATCTAAATGACAGCTGCCCTCAGCCAAGTCAACTCCGATTAACTTCCGAAGGCTTCGGGGGGCTGGCGGAGGCTTGTGCCACACTTGGCTGCCCGGCGGCCCGCATGCGCACGGGGCCCCTTCTTTACCCTCATGGGGCCCAGGTGGATGGGGCTGCACAGGGTCCCTCCTGATCTTGGTGGGGGGCCCTTTCTTCCTCCCAGGAGCCCCCATGCCGGCTTTGGATTGCCACCATCAGGTCGGGCTGATGTGGAAACTCTCAGGCAGCGTCCATGGAGAGAGACTGAATGGCAGGCCTCAGATTTTGTCTTTGGCTTCTCTGCCACACCGGGGTCATTCTCATCCCATCTGTGAGCATCACGGCCCTTCCCCCCAAAGTGAGGGTTGATTTCAGGGAAAGACAGGGAATTGGGGTCAAGGGGAAAGAACAGAGAAAGAACTTAGCTGCAAAGCACACGATTATCCCACGATGGACTCCCATGCAGAGATTGCATTTCTCATGATTGAGAAAGAATTGGCGGGGGTGTCGTATGAGAGAGAGACAAAGAGAAAGAGAAAGAATAGGGGTCAGGGAGAGGGAGTGCCCACCACTTTAGCTGGTACATTTCACTTTTTCATGTGACTTTGGTGAACCCACACACTTTGGCATCAGGCAGACCTGGGAGTGACCCCGGCTCCTCCACGGGCTGGCTGCGTGACTGTGGGTCAGTGATGTCCCCTCTCTGAGCCTTAATGCCCCCCCCCACGGTGAAATGGCCTGGTGTCTCACCCTCTCTCCCCAGGTTTTGGGGTCATCTGATGAGATAGGCCCATAGGCAACCTAAGGGTCAGTACTCACTCTTATCATCCTTGGAGCTGACAGCAGTGGGGATGGGCTCACTTTTCCTTTTTCCTTTCCTCATTTGTCATAGTAATACCCCTGCTAGAAGTTGTCCTCGAAGGGAGGGGAGAGAAAGGATGGGGTGCGGGCAGAGGGCTGGGCTGAGAAGGGGCTGGTCCCTTGGCCTCTGTGAGATGCCTGATTGGAGTATCACTTAGGCTGCCAGCAGCCAGCCCTCTGTCCCTGATCCCCAGGGTTGTGCTCTTGGGAATTCCTTAGGTGAAGGTATCTTTTTTTTTTCCAAAGATTTTATTTATTTATTTGACAGAGAGAGATCACAAGTAGGCAGAGAGGCAGGCAGGGAGAGAGGAAGGGAAGCAGGCTCCCCACCGAGCAGAGAGCCTGATGCGGGGCTTGATCCCAGGACCCTGGAATCATGATCTGAGCTGAAGACAGAGGCTTTAACCCACTGAGCCACCCAGGTGCCCTTTAGGTGAAGGTATCTTAATGTCCCTCACTTGGGATGGGCTCCTGCCCTAGCTTCCACCCTACATCGAATGTATAATCTGATTTCCCTGAAGGAATGAAAAGAGTCAGGGAGGTTGTATATCTACCCACCACCATTCATTTCAGAGAGGACCAAAGAGGCCCAGAGACGGGGAGTGACTTGCCCAAGGTCACACAGCAAGCAGGTGAAGAGCTGGGATGAGAATGTGAATCATTCTTTCAAGTATTTAACAAATCTGGGGCACCTGGCTGACTCAGTCGGTGGAACATGCAACTCTGGGTCTCAGGGTTGTAAGTTCAAGCTCCAAGTTGGGTACAGAGATGACTTAAAAATAAAATTAAAAAAAAAAATTTAACAAATCCTTTTCAGCAGCCTACTGTGTGCCAGGGACCAGAGAGACAGCTGGGATCCTCGTGAGTGTGTCTACCCTCAGGCCAGGCTCCTCTGAGGGGGGTTGGTCACAGGAGAGATTTTTAGCCCCCCTCTCCAGAGAGAGGAACAGGCCCAGCAAGTTGAGCTTGCCCAAGGTTATGAAGTGGGTGAGATTTAGACCGGAGTGGGATTTGAATCCAGGCTCTGAGCACACAGAGCTGGGGCTCCCCCAAAGCTGCAGAGGGTAGGGGAGGAGAGCAGTGGGGGTTTGGGTGTGCTGTGTTCCTGCTTCGTTGGTGGCTCTGTAGACCCTCTGTGTGTGGCCCCCCATCTGGCTTAGATTTGCTGTTCCCACCCTTAGACTGAAGTAAGTGAGTCCCCTGGACCCTGTGTGTCTCCCTGGAGGAGGGGACATGGGCCAGGGACCCAATATGGACAGGTAGCTGAGGAAGGCTTCTGCTTTGGGGCCGTGGGGCCCTGCAGAAGGGTTCCAGTTGGGTGGCGGGGGTCAGTTCCTACTAGGGTTGTGTCCCACCACATTCCCAGTGACAGGTTCTTAAAAATGTGCTGCCTTAAAAATCCTTGTGACTTTGCTTACCACTGGGCAAGGCTCTCTCTTCCTGTGACTTTTGTCTGCTGTGGCAGCTGGTGGCCATTTCGTGAGCACCTGCTGTGCGCCGGCACCGGAGAACCTGGGATAACCCGGCAAGGAGCTGAGTGTTATCCTTGTCCCATTTCATGGGGAAGGAAGCTGAGGCTTGGAGAGGGGCTGCCATTTGCCTAAGGTCAACCCGCTGGGGGAGTGTCAGGGCCCGAGAAGCAGACTTTGGTCCTCTGGCTGCAAAGCGCCCCCCTCCCCCATGATGTTTTTCATCTTTGGCAGCTTGTTGTTCTGCCAGGATGAGATGTGTCAGTACACCCCATAGCCAGCTCGGGGGTAACTGAGGCATCATTGCTGGTTGGGGGCAGGGGTGTCATGTGAGAGCAGGGAGAGAGGTTACCCACCTCAGAGTACGGGTATTGGAGAAACTCTGCCACAAGGCTGACAGCCAGGTAGAAGGTGGGAGTCAGCAGGGGCGAGGGGTGGGGGGTGCTCAAGGCAGAAGAAACAGCAGGAGTAGGGCTGTGGAGGCGGGAAGGATCAGGGCTTTGTGGAGAGACTGTACAGCTGGCTCACGGAGAGGTGAGGCTGGAGGCCCACGAGAGCAGGCCGGGTTATGCAAAGCTGGGAACTTTACCTTGGGAACACTGGGGAGCCATGGAAGGTTTAAGCAGGAGAGCAGGCTGCTGTGGTTGGTGCTTCAGGAAAGGTATCTGACTCACAGGGGAAAATGGACTTGGGGGCCAGTGGGGAAGCAGGAAGGAGGCAGTGGGGGCCTGGCCCCGGGGTGGAGGCAATGGGGAGAGAAGTGGGTGGGTTTTGGAGGCAGCATCTTTCAGGGAGCACCTTCCCTGGTGCTTAGGCTCTGGGGCCTGGGCAAGAGTGAAGACAATGTTCAGTGCCCTGCGTGCCATATCCCGCCTTTCTTGGAGATGGGGAACAGGAGCTAGGAGAGTCATGGAAGTATCTGGGGACCTCCAGGCCTCCCAGGCTGCAGGACAGGGGCCCTAGTAGGATCTGGCCCAACCCTGTAGCTCCCAGGCCTGCTTCTGCTTCCGGGCTCAGTGGCCCAGCCCCCCAGCTGAGTGGCAGCTGTCAGACACCAGCATCTCCCCCTGCCAGGTCCAAATAAAGGAAAAACCAAAATACATTTCCCTTTGTCGGAATCCGGTGAGGGTGAGTCGGGCGGGAGTCATTCGCTATTGTGTTCTGGGGCCCACACGGCTCCTTACATAAGCTGGAAGTTAAAAATACGCACGGAATTCTAATGTGCTTGCTTTGCCTGGGATCGCACCCTGGTCCCCCTGCCCCACCCTACCTTGGGGGGCAGGGGGCAAGGCAGGCCCCCACCCTACACCCCCGGCACCCACACAGAGAAAGAGACCATCCCGTGGCCAGTATCCCCTACTGGCATTTTGGCAGGATTAGCTCCAACCGCCTCCGAGGTCCTGGGTAGTCAAAGCCCAGTGAGTGTAATAACCCTAAGAGCAGCTAACCTTTTTGGGGGCCTCATGATGTGCTTAAAGTCTTTATCCGTGTTATCTCCATTAATCCTCCCAGATGCCTGTGAACTTGGTTCCCATTTTGCAATACAGGTTAACACCTTGCCCAGGGCACGCTCTGGATGAGCAGCCAGGGAACCCTTGATCTGGGCCCTACTTGGAGGCTCCCCTGACCCCCATGACCCCCTCTCTCTGGCCTTCCCTGTGGTGGGCAGTAGGTGGGCAGTGGACAGGAGGTGGACAGAAGTCCCCTCTCTGAAGGTTCAAGGACAGAGCCGTGCGGTGCTGCAAGTTCCGCCAAGCCCTGTCTCGGGGAGGGGACAGGGGTCAGGGAGTTGGGGGTGGCGACTGTCCCCAGCAAGCTCAGGACCCCTGACCTAATTGGGACCCAGTCCCGGGGATCCTGAGTGCAGAGCAAGGTGGTGACAAGGCCTGTTTTGCCACCTTTAAAAAAGAAAGAACACCAAGCTCCCTCCGCGGGCGGCCTCTCCAGGAGGGAAAGGAGCCATGAGGCGTCCCCAGGTAAACAGACACGAGTCTGTCCCCTTCTCCCTTCTCCATTTGCGCCTGCAGGCAGGTCAGCGGTGCTGTCGGGCGGCTCTGCGCTGGGCAGCAGGCTAAGCCTTTTACATGGATCATTTCATTTAATCCTCATCGCCGCCTCCATGAGGGCCAGTCCTATTATTTTCCCCATTTTCCAGGGCTGAGGTTCTGGGAGCTGAAGTGATGTTCACAAAAGCCCTGCGCTCCGCGAGTGGTAGGCGCTATCGTGGTTGAACCCTGTAGGAGAAATGGCATTCCACTTGTTACTCACCTTTTTGACACTGGCTCAGGTCCTCTCCTTCCCTTTGTGGCACTTACTGTCCCTGTTGGGGGTCCATCCGACGCAAGTCCCAGGGTCACTGTGGGTGGAGCAGGGGGGCAGCCGGCACCTCCATGCCATGGTACCAAGTTGGTGGCAGAAATGACCGAGTGGCTCGTGTGCTATGTGGTGATGGGCGGGCTTGCTGGGGAGCAGCTGGATGGATCAGCTAGGACGTGTTTGTGCACATGAAGAAGGATGGGGAGGAAGAGTGGGCTTCCCCCCTCCAGGCCCTGCCTTGTTGGGTGAGTGTGACATTGAGTCCCAGAACCAGAAGCCCCTCACCTCGGCCCCTAGGCTGCCTGCACGGGGTGAGGGTCATTTGGGGTGACAAATTTGAGTTGGTGACACCCCTGCCTCGAGGAATGATCCCTCCACATGCACAGTGTCTTCCGTTGTTCTCTTGTATGATCTCCCCAAGCTGCTCAGAGATGGGTCTGCCAGGAATCACCATCCCCAAGTTGCAGATGGGGCCAGCTGCCCATGTATCGGGGGGTTCAAGATCCCACCTCAGCCCAGTGCTCGGGGAATCCCAGACTCAAAGGAGAGGGCTGGTCCAAGTTGCTGGCCTGGCCCTGGGTGACGCCTGCGCAGTTGCCCTGCCCCCCCAACCCAGGGCCTCAGTCTTCCCATCTGCCAAATAGGGATGAGGGTCACTCCACAGCCCACAGGCCCCCAACGGAGCACCTGTGTGCAGGGTACTGCGATGCCACAGTCTGATGGGGGAGGCTGGTCACTAACAAGTAGAAAATGTGCCAGTCTACATTGGTGTCTGTGCGCACTGAGTAACTCCTAGTCCTGGGAGCTCGGCGAGGGTGGTTTTATCTCTGGGTCCTGGTGTGGGGGGCCCAATGACTGCCATCACCGAGGAGTGGGGTCTGAGGACTTCTCTGGAGCAGGGGCAGGCCCTGACTTGAGGCGGCTTCCGTGGGACTGATTTATTTGCAGCCACTCAGCAGCCCTGGAGGGGTGGAGGGGAGCTGTGGTCCTAGGGCGTGTTGGGTCCCCCCAGCTGGAATGAATCTGGCGGGAGGATGAGTTTGGTCATGCTTGGGTTGTCAAGAACTGAAGAATAATATTCTCTCTTGAAAATATTCCCCATGGATACCAGACTCTCTTGCTTGTCCCAGGCAGAGGCTGGGGAATCCTGCGCCTATGCCCTGTGACGTTGGGCAAGCCCCTCACCCTCTCTGAGCCCCCGGTACCCCTTCTAATGTGGGGAGAAGAGGCACCCAGCTGCTGGGCTTGCGGGGGCCGTAGGATGGAATGAGATAACACAGGGACATCTTCAGCTGTGTGCCTGGCATGCCCTCACTAAATCTTCTCCAGGTAAGAGGAGCAGCTGTCTCTAGGGTTGGCACACGGTATGCTTCGGAGTCGTCCAGAACTGGGGAATACGGCATTTCGAGGACATGTGGCCATTTGGGTCAGTCTGGAAACATCACTCAGCAAAGCGCAGCTCCCAGAAGGGTCTGCAGCCTCCTCTGGCAACTGTCCTTCACCTTCCTCGTGTTGCAGTCCCAGAGCAAGGGAGCCAGGTGTCAGGCGCCTGGGCCTGGGGGTCTCGTCTTTCTTTAGCTGTGTGGACTTTGGCAAGGGGCCTCGGTTTCCTATCTGTACAACGAGCACAAACCTTGCTGTGTCGGCTCCTTGAGATAATGATTGTGAAGTGAAGTAAGGAATCCTTTTTCAGAATTTTCTCTCTCTGTGGCAGATGTTCCCTTTCCCCAGTCCAGATCTCACAATGCTTGGAACAGGATTCCTTCTGAGGGGATTAGAGAGTGGGGCGTCACTGGGAGCAAGGCAAAGCCTAGGCTCAAGAGCAGAGGTGTGGGGAGGGGGAAACTGAGGCTCCTAACTTCCTGGGGTATCTTCTCCCCAGAAGACCCTGGGTGTAGAATTAACAGCATTCCAGCACCACCGCTGCTAACCAGCTTTGAAACCTGGAGCTCAGAGCCTCAGCTTCTCTTTCTGTGAAATGGGAGCATAGACTCCAGTCTCATGGGCAGGAATGTGCCCACCTGGCCAGTCCCAAGGAAGGGATGAGGCTTGGGGGCCTCTAGATGGCTGCAAGGACCCCTCATCTCCTGAACTCCCAGAGAGTATGCCAGCAGCTCTGTGTGTGTGTATCTCTCTGTATGCCAGGCTATTAGAAGGCCTGAGGGAGAGGACATGACCCCCACTTCTGCAATGAGGAACTAAGGCTTGGAGAGAGGGAGAGGGGCAGACCCCTTGCCACATGGTGGTGGGGCTGGGATTGGGATTCAAGCCCCATGGTGTCTGTGATGCTCTCTCCTGCCTTCACTGCCAGCTCCTGGAGGAGGAAGACAAAGATAGCTCTGCCTTACTTCCGGCCGGATCCATAGGGCTGGAGCCACGCCTGGCACATAGTAGGGACTCAGTAAGGCCTTATTAATTGGATGAATGAGGGAAAGAACAAGGGAGAGAATCTTCCCCCTTGACCCCAGCTGCTCTTGGCATGCAGGTCCTTAGCTGGGTGTCTCTGGGGCTCCAGGGTGGAAGCCTGGTTAGTCACAGCCTGGCCCATCCTCTGGGAGGATTTTCTCTGCAGGCTATGGCTCAACTCCCAGGGGAGGCCTCCCCCTTAATCCCAGAGGGCTGGATGGGTGGGGTAGCTCCTGCCTGGCACAGGGCCCTGCTGGGAGGGCGGGCCGGTCATGGAGTTCAGTATCTGGGTGTGCTCCCTCAGCTGGAGTGGGGCCCCCACCCCCAATTCCAGCTTTGCTCACTTCTTCGGAGTCAAGAGATTGACCACAGGCTCACAATCAAGCCCAGCTCTGCCCCTTCCTGGCTGTGTGACCTTGGGCAGGTTGCCTCTCCTATCTGAGACTCAGGCTCTAAAAAGGGGGAATGATAGAATACTCGTAAACATATAGTAGATCTGAGAACAGAACCGTTGGCCACTTGGTAGCAGTAAACTAGCAGCCCCCCAAAATGACTGTTCCATTCCTTCCCTGTCTCTGAACCCCCAGTTTTTACTCTCTTTGAGTGTAATTCATACTAAGGAGTGAGTGGTTGTCAAACTTCTTTCCCCGCAGGTTGGTCTAACTCAGACATCGCTATGATCTGTGGTGTTTCTGATGCTATGTGACTGTGTGAGAAGGAAGTGGAAGGCATTTTCACCGACTCCCTCATCCCCATCACCGGAAGTTCCTTCATAAAGCAGCTTGGGTTGGGCAAAGGGCACTGGTCTGGTTGGGGAGTCTGGACTCTTCATCATTACTGCTCTGAGCAGTGTGGTACTGTTTCACAAAGTCCCCAGCACATAGTAGGTCTCTAGCAAATGTTCAGAGGATGATAAGAGAACGGCTGTGTTCTAGGCGTAGACAACCCTCCCCTCGACCTCTTAACTCCATCTGGTGAACTCCTACATATGCCTCAACGCCCAGGTTAGATGCTCCTCCTCCAGGAAGCCTTCACACCTTATTTTATGTCCAGTCAATCTTCTGGGAACTCTAGTCCATCAGAGATGGGCCAAACCTGCCCAATTCTCCCATTTCCTGAGGGGGGAAAACCTGACATAGAGCCGAGTCTCATCCTTGGCTAAGGTCTCACAGCCACGTCAGAGGCAACAGCAGGGGGATTTGAACGAAACTTCTCTAGCTCTCCTCAGACAAGACAGTCTTCAGGCATGAAAAGAGGGCGTGGGGGGCGCCTGGGTGGCCCAGTGGGTTAAAGCCTCCGCCTTCGGCTCAGGTCATGATCCTGGGGTCCTGGGATCGAGTTCCTCAACGGGCTCTCTGCTCAGCGGGGAGCCTGCTTCCCTTCCTCTCTCTCTGCCCACTTGTGATCTCTGTCAAATAAATAAATAAACAACCAAATAAATAAATAATCTTTAGAAAAGAGGGCGTGCGTGGTGCGCCTCTCTTCCCTTGCCTCTCCCAGTCCCCCGCTCCCCGTAGGGCCTCCCGAAGGGCTGAGCCTACCGTTAACGTGTCTTCCTTTTTTCTCCACAGCCCACGACCTCCCTGCAAATAAGGCCTCAGCAACGCAGCCGGGGAGCCACTTGCAGTGCCTGTCTGTTCACTGCACAGATGACGTGGGCGACGCCAAGGCCCGAGCCTCCGTGCCCACCTGGCGGTCCCTGCACTCTGACATTTCCAACAGATTTGGGACATTCGTGGCGGCCCTGACTTGAATTGACCAGAAATGCCCACCCCCACCAGCCCTTCAGCCCCCCCACCTCCCCCTCCCCCCACCCTGCCCCAATGCCTTCCCTTGACCCCACTCTCCTATTAATTCTAAAGGGCCACTATTGCTGAGTGGAGGATTTTTTTTTTCTAGGTTGGTACCTGCTTAGTGGCATATGGACCAGAAAGGGTTAATTTAAAAGGGGGGGAACCTCAAAAAATTTTTTTTAAAAAAGAAAACTCGTCTGCCACAGTATGTTACCAGTGTTAACCCTTCTGCAGTTAGCAAACTTTTGCTTCAGCCTTTTTCCTGCTAGATAATTCCCGTTTTCCTGTAATCTTGGCATACGTTTTTTTAGATGACCTCCTTCCTTGTTTTATTTTCATGCTGCTGTATGTCCAAGCGTTGTTATTTCGTAATAAGACAAGAGTTACTTTCTTTTTTATTCTCTTTTATTCTCATTCCTCTCCCCACCAATCCCCAGCCTTTTTTTTTTTTTCCCCTTTTTTGCTTTGTTCACTGCTTATTAAAATGGAAATCCTGGAGAATAGTAGTTCTGGAATATTGCCGGGCGAAAGTCAAATTGTCATCATGATATTATATATTGACACCCAACTGTCATCAGGCAGGCTGGAGCCAAACAATTAATGCCCCCCTTAGGTATTCCGCCTGGGATTTTGTTTTGTCTGTTCCCTAAGAAAATAGAGAGAGATATATTTTCGTTCCTACAAACACACGCTCAGCCCTCAGCTCCATTCTGTCTTCTGCTGGAAGCTGTCCTCTCTGCAACGGAGGTGATGACGTGTCCAGCCCGCTCAGTGGGAAGGAGTCGGAATGTTCGACAGTGGTGTTTTCTCTCCTTTTCTGGGCCTCTGTGCAAACGCCCAGGCTCTGAATGGTCACGCTATGCTAAGCAGCCCTGGTGTGCACGGGGGATGGTGTCCTTCCAGCTTGCAGAGTCTCTGGGGGCTCCCGGCTCCTGCCCTGTTGTAGCAGAGCTGGCCCAGTCTTGGGTGCCCAAGTTGGGGGAGGATCCATTCTCAGCCCTTGACCTTTGCCCACACAGCCAATGCCAGCCAGGCCTTGCGGGGAGGAAGGATGTGGGAATGCATGTATCTTCCCGACCACTCCCATTCTGTCCTCGCTGCCCATCTATTTCCCCCCCTCCAACCTGGGCAGCCCCCCATCCCTGGGAGGGTCGAGGCTTTTGCCAGCTCTTTTCTGGGGGCTCAAGGAAGGAGCCCCCAGGCTCAGCCTGCCAAACCCTCCTTCTCTGAACCTGGGTGTATTTCTTTGCAGAGGTTGGCAGGTTCCCGGGGGCTATCGGAAGGAAACAATGACTTTGATGCTTAGGTCTTTTTCTTTAACCCCAGAATACCCGCTTCTCCCCACTTTTTGATTTAATCTCACCCTGTTGCAAAACTAGAGCCCTGTTCCAGGCGCCTCACCAAGGAATCATCTCTTTGAGCAGAGATGCGGGGCGGCTAGGTGAGCAGGCAGTAGTGAGCAGGGCTCCTGGACACCCGCCCCCC
>RCUC01136636.1:0-23440 GCA_003697995.1 Taxidea taxus jeffersonii
GTTAGCTACTCTTTCCTTCCCAACCTCTTGGCCCTGGAGCTCCCCAGACCTTGGACCCAGGGCCCTCTTCATTCCTCTCCCTGGGGGATCTCATCCATTCCCTCAGCTTTAAACACCAGCTAATGCGATGTAAGTCCATGGACCATGTAAGTCCATGGACTGCCTGCATGAGCATCTCCTGGGGTGCTGATCAAAATGCAGATTCTCAGACACCCTCCTGCCTGCCAGCAAACCGGCCAGGGACACTTGCCACTTTGCCGGTCAGCATGTGAGTCTCCTTCTTTCATCTACAAAATTACTTGCAGTGCAAGTCCTGGCAGAGCTTGCCTCTGGCAGAAGCTGAGAAGTCCAAATTCTTGCTGTTCCAGACTCCCTTGCAGCTAGGGTCCAGGTGTGAGCTGGGCTCGGGGGAGCAGGCACTCACTGCAGACTCTGAGTCACGAGCGGAGAGGGAAGATCTGTTCTCCTGCCAATGGCGAGACACACGAAGGAGCCCTGTCTCCAAGGACAGTGGCAGCAACGAGCCGTGGCATTTAGTGCAGTATCCTTGCCAAACTGGCTCAGTGGAGTGATTTTGGCTGAGGTCCTGCCTGCCACCTCACCCCAGCTCTCCAGCTTCCCAGAAATTGTGTGACCTACTGAATATTCTCTTTCTGTTAACTGCTTTTTTGTGTGAAGCAGCTCAGGTTGGTTTCTGTTTCTTGCAATAAGAGGCCTAAAAAAGATACAGCTACTGAGTTAGACTCTCTGTGAATGCCAGCAGGTGATTCTTACACAGATACAAGTTCAAAACCTGCTATCCTAACTCTGATATCCGCTATCATCCACTCCTTTCATCTCCAGACTCATATATCTGAAATAAACTCATATACCCAAACGCCTTCTTGACCTCTCCACTTGGGTATCTCAAAGACCTATAAGGTTGTACAAACAGGATTCCTGACTTTCCCCCAAACCTGTTTCTCCCCCAGATTTCTCCTTCCTAGAAAAGAGTAAATGGTACTCTTCCTTGGGAATCTGGGAGCCTTTCTTGACCACTCCCCCACATGCACTCCGTCGACAAGTCTTGATGTTAGTTACAAATACTTCTAGAATCTGTCCACTTCTCTCCTCCACCAATCACGGCCCTGGCCACACTTCCATCATTCTCTTCCATGAACAGCTGTAACAGCGTCCTTGGGTTTTCTCCTGCTCCCTTTGATCTCATCTCCACAAGGCAGCTGATATGATCTCTCTAGAATGGAAACTGGATCATGCTGCTTGCTTACAAAATAGATAAAATCCAAACCTGCTACCAGGGCCTACAAGCTCGAATGTGACCTAGCCCCTGCCTGCTTTCCCAAACTCATCTGGTCTTGCTCTTCCAACACCTCATCACTATGCTGCTGTCCCTCCAGCCTCCTTTCAGTGTCACAGATGCTTTAGGTTCTTTACTGCCTCAGGGCCTTTGCTTAAGCTGTTCCCCCAATCTGGAACACCTTCCCACCACTATTCTCTAGTATGCTCCTTTTTAGTTTTCTTCTTTTATTTATTTGTGATCCAACCAATATTTTCTAGCACCCACTATGATGTTATGGTAAATACCAGGGGTACAGTGGTGAGATTAGATTCTATTCTCATGGAACTCAAAATCTAGTGAGAAATCAGATTTTAATAACATCATTATATAAATAAATACAAAATATATCTCTGATGTGTGCTGCAAAGGAGAGACATGCAGTGCTATTAGGGAGAACTGAGCTAGAATAAAAGCAGAGAAACAAGTTAGGAGCGCCAGGGGAGAAGTGATGGTTTGGACTAGGGTTGGGATGTAGAGAAGTGGGTAGGCTGTGGAGATGTTTACAGAACTGGCCCTTGATGATGCAGAATGCATGTAGAGGTACAAGGTTTCTGGCTGGTGTAACAGTATAGAGGAAGGTACCACTCCTGGAGAAGGGGATCCCGGAAGGGCCAGCCTGTGTAGGAAGTCACAAGTGTGGTTTTGGACACGTTGAGATGTCTAAGTGAAATGGCCAAGTAAGCAGTAGAACATGAGGATCTGGGCTGGGTATACCAATGTGTGAGTGAGTGGCTTAAAGATGAGAGAGGACTAAAGCTGAGGGTGTGGATGAGATTGCCCGGGGAGGGGCTAGCACGCAAAGAAATGAGGACCCAGGACCAAACTCCGAGGAAGGCCTTGACCAGGAGGATTAGCCTTCATGCCATTCAACACAACATGCAATTACTTACTTGTTTGTTAATCTGTTTACTAGCTGTCTTCCCCAGAAGACTTGAAAGCACAATGGAGCAAGGCCTCTATTTCTTTTAATAAGCAATGTGTCCACCCAGTGCATAACACAGGCCCTGGCACCGAGCAGTCCCAAAGGCCCTATGCTGGCTGCTGTGTCCCTCAGCAGAACTGGCCTCATCCATTCCTTGGACAACATGATTGGGTTCACTGGTCCCCCATGTCCAGCAAAAAGCCCAAGTGACGAATTGGCAGTCATGGCCTTCCAAGTCATGCTACACCCTCTAGCGCTCCATTTTTTTTTTTTTTTTTTAAAGTAGGTTCCACGCCCAACACAGATCCCAACTCAGGGCCTGAACTCACAACACTGAGATCAAGATCCAAGCTGAGATCAAGAGCTGGAGGCTCAACTGACTGAGCCACCCAGACGCCCCTAGCTCTCCATCTTTTTAATTCCACTAAACCTGAGCTTTTGAAGCTGGGGTCCATCTAACACCTGGATAGCCAAGTAGGCAGAGAACAGGATGAGAACTGTGCCTCTCCCTGGATCTTCAATTGTGCATAGGAGGGGTGGGGACTTTCCAAGCTCTGCCCCTCTTCTCTGGGAAGTGTTCCCTCCCACAGCACAGGTCTCCATAGCCACATGAAGCCAGGAGTGGAAACCCCATTTTCTAGAACCAATCCAGAAGCCGAGCCAGGCCATCAACCTCTCCACCAGGAACCAGGAAGTGGGACACGAGACCAGTGTGGTTATCTTCAGACATGTGAGGTCACGGGGATATGGGGGCTGAAGCCACCTTCTTCCCCAGACTATGTGATACCTTCTGGGGCCTGTGTGATGACAAGTGAGCAGATGTGCAGAAAGAAGCAGAGGCGAGGCAGCCAGAATGATGAAGCAGTTCCCTTTGTTTCTGATGACTTCCCAGCCTCAAGTGAGGCCCCGATGCGGTCTACTATTACTTAACCACGCTTCAGTCCCCTGAGGCACCTCTAATTCCCTAAAACAAGTTTCCCTTCAACATCAGCAGCTTGAGAGGACTTATGTTTCTTGCAAACAACCTTGAAGATTACATAATTTTTATTTTTTTGTAAAACAAATAAACACACGATGGAGCAGGATATATAAGTCACAAGAGTACTAGCAACAAAGTTCTTTCTAAAACAAGATTAAAAAAAAAAAAGCAAAGTCACAAAGGAAAAGACAAATCTGACTCCAATAAAACGTAATATAGAACATGATACTAATCGAGGTAAACATTCCTCCTAATTACCACCCCCTTGAGATAATGTATTTTCTTTGAGGTCATACATTGGGAAACACACACATTTCCACAGCAAATACCTCCAGGGAGAGTATAAGGATTGTGAAGCATGATCAGAGGTGAATTCTGCCTTTTCTGTTATGTTTTTATACGTTTTAATTATAAATGATTATGTCCTTATACCACTATATGTTACTATCTAGGACTTAAAATTTAAAACTTAATAAAAAATTATCATGTCCTTTGTGCAATTAAAACTTCATTGACCTTCAAATAAATATATGAGACAAAAGCCTTCGAAGATCTCCTATTTGTGGAAGACTGCTTTATCTAAAACCTTGTAGGAGACACACGCTCACTAGTAGTTTGAGATACACAATATAGCATGAATTCTTAGCATCGGTCAAAATCGTTTACTTAGTCCATCGCTTCTCGGCCTTTTGGCTAAGATCAAGTGTAAAATAGTTTACTTAGTCCTTGTATATGCTCTCTTCCCACATCTCCAAATTCACTGACTTACCCTCTCCACTGAATGATAGAGTTCCTCCATTTCTCAAGACCCATCTGGAAGTCACCTCTTCCAGGAAGCTCTCCCTGAATGCACCAATCCTCACTGTTCTCTCGCCTCGACCCCACTGACCTCTTATGGCACCCTTCTGTACTTCTCTCTAGGCACTCAGGACAGACTCCTGGGATTCCTACTGGTTTCCCTAAGATAGGCACATCTCCCAACCAGCCATCAAACCAGAGCAGCATCTCTATGTCCTTGGTGCCTGGCCCAGAGACAGCATGGAGAACTGGATAAAGAATATACTTAGAGTCAGACATAGCCACTATGTGACACTAGGTGACTGCCTTAACCTTCTTGGGCTCATTTTCACCTGTGTTCTTGTGAATACCAGTAAGATGATGACTGTAAAGGGGCCCAGAACAGGAAAGAGGTGGTTAACGGAATTATTTATTTGTCTTAATATTCCCTCATATTTGTACAGTGTTTCACAATTAAAAACAAAAAAACTTTAGGACGCCTGGGTGGCTGTTGTTAAGCGTCTGCCTTCAGCTCAGGTCATGATCCCAGGGTCCTGGGATGGAGCCCTGCATCGGGCACCCTGTTCAGCAGGACGCCTGCTTCTCCCTCCCTCCCACCCCTGTGTTCCCTCTCTCGCTGTGTCTCTCTCTGTCAAATACATAAATAAAAATCTTAAAACAAACAAACAAACTTTAACAACCTAGAGAGGAAAGCAAGGAAGGATTATTAGACCCATTTTAGGGGTGGAAAGCTGAGGTTCAGAGAAGTTACATAGGGAGAAGAGGCATTTAGACTTTGGAAGGAAACAAAATAGGACCAGGGGTTAGAATATTTGGGTGGCAATGCCAATTTTTCTATTACCCAGAGGTAGGAGCTTGGACAAGTCTCTTATACTTTCTGGACATCGGTTTCCCCAACTTGTATGAGAGTTCCTAGGTGATCTCTATCTTAAATGGCTGCTCAATGCTGACATTCTAGTTCAGTGGCCTGCCAAGGGTCCTTCCTAGTAGGATTACAAAAGAGTCCTGCAAGCCCCAAGACAGTGTCTCTAGTGACTCCCAGGGAAGCCATAGGGGACTGGAAGGCGTGCTTTAAGAATCTGTTGCATTTTAATTCAGCCAAATGGAGCTTCATGCCAGGGGGTGGGTTAGTCATGCCCAGAATGGGGGTATGGTGGAGCAGGGGTGGAGGGGAAGCTGGGGGGTAGGGGAGTGGGTGGATGCCAGCATCAAACTGCATGCAAATATAAACATGAATGCAAAATCAAATAGGAAACCTCTGGAAAGTCCAATCCAAAGGTCAGATGCTAACTTTTCGGACACTAAAACACTGAAGAGGAAAGCTGTGTTTGGGTGCCACAGGCTTTCTGCTGCGAAAACAAACCGTCACATGGACCAAACCAAAGTCCTGAAGGCAAACGAGGCTTGATTTTTGTCTGGCCTGAACTGGGGCAAAGCTGAGCCCTGACCAGAGTCTATAACAGCCTCCAGACCCATTCCAAGCACCCCCCCTACTCCTCCCACCCGCGCTCATTTCCCAGCACACACAAGTACTAACACACACCAACCCAGGCAAGGCCAGATGCACAGGATAAATGGGCATTTCTGTCCCTGGAGAAAGGTTCATAGTACAGTCCCTTCTCCTGCTCCTGATCTGATTTAACATTTTAATGAACAACCCAGAGAGGAGGGTGAACTGTGAAAGCCCTAACAATGCCAGTGGCACTGAACTCTTGCAGGTCAAGGAATGTGAGGCTATGAAGATGAACCTCTGGCAGCACTCTCCCATCAGAACCACAGTTGCCCTGTGAACATCCCAGAAACACAGAATCCACATTCATAGTGCAGGGACTTCAAGTTACTGGTTCTGCCTGAGGAAAGAGGCCGAAAGGTCATTAGCTGCTTCTTTTTTTTTTTTTAAGATTTTATTTATTCATTTGACAGACAGAGATCACAAGTAGGCAGAGATGCAGGCAGAGAGAGAGGAGGAAGCAGGGTCCTTGCCGGGCAGAGAGCCCAATGTGGGGCTCGATCCCAGGACCCTGAGATCATGACCTGAGCTGAAGGCAGAGGCTTTAACCCACTAAGCCATCCAGGCACCCCAGCTGCTTCTTATTTTAATGAAAGCCTGTAACCCTACTATGTGCAATGCACTAGGCTAGGCTCTGTGAGAGAAATGAGGACAAAAGAAACCCGGTCACCGTCTAAAAAGGCCCATCAATTCACCTGATAATCATTCCATTTACCAAGATGCATGCTTTACTCACACTGACTCATATAATACCATAGTTCTGTGAGGTAAACATTATTATCCCATTTTATAGATCCCAAATGTGATCAGGTCATACACCCAAACTCACACAGCTGGCAAACTGCAGGGTCAGAAATTGAACACAGCTCTGCCTCTGGCAAAGTCAATGCTCTTCCCACAATCTTCTAACACTCCTACAGAGAGATGCACAGACTCTGGGATGGGGGTTCAGCCTGCCTGGGAGAGGAGGAGAAGAAGATACTCCTCAAGACAGTGGCCCAGGGTACTTTGAACTATTGAGCTTTTTATTTGCCACACAGTGGGCGCTCAAGACTCATGGTGACAGCTGGAGATGAGAGCTCTTGCTAAAGTCCAAAATGGCACCCAATTCGGGGCATCCTCTGAAAGGGAGGTGCACAACCCCATTATTCTCCCTTGACCCAAAGCCGCAGAGTGTCTGCCCTAGAACAGTCCCGGCAGAGAAGCCCCCCACTCCACCCCGCAGCGTGCAGCAGGTCCGTTGGGGTGAGGGGTAGGAATGAACTCCAGAACAGACGGGAATGGGGTGGGGCAGCCTGCAAGGGCGAAAGAAAAGGCCTGGGACGCGTTGCTGGGAAAGACAAAGAGAAAAGGGGAGGGGAGACTACAAACTTGCCAACAGCCTGGCCAAGGTGAACCCCGGCTCCTGGCGCCCTCTCATTCGCATTCATTCCACAAGCACCGGCCAAATCTCGGAACCCGCAGCCAGGGGGAGGGGGCCTCCCTGAAGCTGCGGAGAAGTAAGTTCAGGACTGAGGCGGGAAGGCCTGTCTTCCAAGAGGGGAGTGACTTGGGGAGCAAACTCGTGGGGCTCCGAAGACGAAAACCCAAACAGATGCAGTGAGGCGCTGAACAAACATGCATGCGACGGGGCAGGTCAACGCGAGCAGTGGGGTTATGACCCCGACCTGTGAAGCCTGTCATCGAGATGACATCAAGGTCCTCCCGCCCCCGCACAAAAAGTCCCTCGGGCCCTCCCCCGGACTCGACAGTGAGGTCGCCGATGTTTGAGATGCACTCGGTTCTCACAGATCCAGAGAGGGGTCAGGTTTCTGGGGCGCGGTAAGAGCCATCACGGTCACGCCCGTGAAGGTCAAAGCGAGGCCCTGCCGGGACCCCCGACCCCTCCCGCCTCGGCCCCCTCACCTCCTCCCGCGCCAGTGCCGCCCCCCGGCACCGGGGCATCTTGGCGGCAAAGGCAGCAGCCCCGGCCGGGGAGCTAAGGTCCTCCGCGGTGACGGCCAGGAACTCGGCGACGCTGAGCTGCTCGGGCATGGCGGGCGCGAGACGGGGGCGCCGGGACTGCCGGAGCCGGGCTCGGGGGGCGCTCGCTGAACGGAACTGGGCTGGCCTCACAGCCCACCGCGAGCGCCGTCGGGGCCTCCGCACGCCCCGCCCCCTCCGCGCCGCCCCGCCCTCGACCGCTCTTGCTCGGCACAGCCGTGTTCCCTCGCGTACTGGGAGCCTAGAGCTTCCCCACCCGGCCCGCCTTTAGGCCCCGCCCCCTGCCTTCCATCCTACCCCCCCACCCCCACTTAGCTTGGACTGCTCGGCCCAGGCCCCACGCCGAGCTCCCCAGCCCCACCCCCAGGCCTCCCAGCCTGACAGCTCCGCCCCTCACTCACTGCCCCGCCCCCGGCCCCCCGTCGGGCTCCTCCGCCCCGCCACCAAGCCTCCGAACCCTGGAGCTCCGCCCCTCACCGGCCTCCTCGGCCCCGCCCCCAGGCCGCCAATCCGCTGAGAGCTCCGCCCCTGACTCACTGCCCCGCCCCCGCCCCCAGGACTCAGAGTCCGGGAGCTCTGGACCTCACCGGGCTCCTCGGCTCCGCCCCCAGGCCTCCCAGCCCCTGAGAGCTCTGCCCGGGACTCCCTGCCCCGCCCCCGGCCCCTTGCCGGGCTCCCCTGCCGAGTTCCCAGCCCGCCCAGCCTCAAAGAGCTCTGTCCCTGCTGCGCCGCCTGGGGCTGCCTGCCTCTCTGCCGCTTCTCCCTCTCGGCCCCTCCACGGCCACGCCCCCTTTCGTCCCTCTGCTGGGCCTCCCAAATTTGCTTCCCTCCCACTGCGCGGGCGCCCCACCTCCGCGCCCCTCCTGCGTGCGCCCTGTGTCTTCTCTTACGGATTCGTTCCCAGCCCTCGTGACTTCGCCCCTTCGGCCTCAGCCCGACTCCGGCCCCCATCTCTCCACCAAGCCCACCTGGTCTGGGCCCCCCTCTCCGCTCCCAACTGCACCACTCCCTTGCTCCGCACGCCCAGCTCTTGGCCTCCGCTCTGCGCTTCCCCGGAGCCGCCCTTGATTCGGCCGCCGCGGGGTCTGTGTGGCTCGGTGCCCTCGGGTAGCTGTGTGATCTGGAGGCGAGTACATTCCTTCTTAGAACCTCAGTTTCCTTCTCTGCGAAGTGAGAAGTCTGATGCCCAGTAAATTGTGAAGTTGCGAGGAAAGAACCTAACACGTGCGCGTACCGAATAAGCTCCAAGCAACCCGTTCGCCCTTTGCGGACCCTCTCACTGCGCCCTCATTCTTCCTGGGCTCAATATAGTGCCTTTCACCCCTCAACCCTGCTCACTGTCCGTACTGGGCTGAAGACTGCCACTCTTCCCCACTATTAACCCTTACTTCTTGGAAACCACCTATATCCCTGGGTGGATGAGGAATGGGGTTCAGGATAGAAATCCACTTAGGTTTTGTTCTGGAGCCTGAAGTCCTATGGAAAAGATGTCTTCAGGTTAAAAAAAATAATAATTAATTAATTTTACTTTTATTTATTCATTTCTTTGACAGACAGAGATCACAAGTAGGCAGAGAGAGAGAGAGGAAGGGAAACAGGCTCCCTGCTGAGCAGATCTCAGGACTCTGGGATCATGACCTGAGCCGAAGGCAGAGGCTTTAACCCACGAGCCACCCAGGCGCCCCTAATTAATTAATTTTAACAAAATAAATCAGGGAAGCCCTGCGATGAAGAATATTGGCTTTGGAATTTCATAGATCTGAGTTCCAATCGTGGTTGCTGCTGTTGACCAGCTGTATGCAGCTGAGCAAATTGCTTGCTTCTCTAAACTTGAATTTTCTTTTTCTTTCTCTCCCTCACTCTCTTTCTGTCTCTCTCTCTCTCTCTCTCTTTTTTTTTTTTTTGAGTGGGAGAGAGAATCTTAAGCACACTCCAAGCCCAGTGGGGAACCCAACGGGGCTGATCTCACAACCCTGAGACATGACCTGAGGCAAAATCAGGAGTCCCAGGCTTAACTAAGCCACCCAGGCTCCCCCAAACCTAAATTTTCTATTCTTAATGTGGCCTAGTAGTATTTTACTCCATAAGGTGATTGAGACAATTGCATACTTTACATAGAAAAAAAAACCCACTAAGAAAATATACACTAAGATATCACCTGCTGAGGACATTATGAGTAATTTTTTTTTCTTTTGGCAAATCTGTACATCCTAACTTCTCTGCAAGGAGCATATACTACTTGTGTAATAGAATTACATGTTGAAAAACTGTACAGTCTGCTGGAAGAGACAGGACAAATATGCTGTAAAATACAACTCAGTCACCCTTCAACTCACTCCGGTCTGTTTTCAGCAGGGATCCCTCCAGAGTTATTTCAAGGTCAACGAGGATCTCTCTCTTAAAATGCAACGGACACTTTTCTTGCTTGACCTCTGGGACTATTTTGCTCTGTTAATCACTCCCTTCTTGAAACACTCTTTCCTTTGAATTTTGAGACAATTCTTTTCCTTGGTGGTCTTCCTCCCTCCCTGGCTGCTCCGCGGCCCTTTCTTAGATGTTCTTTCTCTGCATGTATCTTAAATGCTGGAATCATTGGGAGCTCTCTTCTAGACCTTTTGCTCTTCTCACTCCACCCAGGCTTTCTGGACACTTTCATTCACCCCACCAGCTTCCTTCACACCATTAATGTGGATGTTTTCTGTGTTAGTTTCCTATCGGGACTATAACAAATTATTGCAAACAACACACATTTATTCTCTTGCAGTTCTGGAGGTCAGAAGTCTGAAATGAATTTTGTTGCATGGAAATCAAAGCACCAGGAAGACTGCACTCCCTCTGAAGGTACTCAGTGGGCATCCATTTCCTTACCTTTCCCAGCTTCTAGAATTGCATTTCTCACATTCTTTGGCTTATAGTCAACTTCCTCCATCTTCAAGGGCATCTTGCCTCTGTGTCATATCATTTTGCTTTCATTTCTGGGGTCAGAAATGAAATCTCCCTCAGTCTCCATTTATAAGCACATTTGCGATTACATTTAGGATCCACCCAGGTAGTCCATGGTAACTTCCCTATCTCAGGATCATTACATTAATCACAACTGCAACATTCCTTTTGGTATACGAGATAATATTTATAGGTTCCAGGGATTAGGACCTGTATGTCTTTGGGGGCCATTACTGAGCCTACCACATCTTCCAAGGCTCTAGCTCCAGCTCTGACCCTTCTCTGGCTTAAGATCTATGTATCCGGGGGGTGCCTGGGTGGCTCAGTGGGCTAAAGCCACTGCCTTCGGCTCTGGTCGTGATCCCAGGGTCCTGGGATCGAGCCCCACATTGGGCTCTCTGCTCAGCAGGGAGCCTGCTTCCCTTCCTCTCTCTCTGCCTGCCTCTCTGCCTACTTGTGATCTCTGTCTGTTAAATGAATAAATAAAATCTTAAAAAAAAAAAAAAAAGATCTACGTATCCGGGCACCTGGGTGGCTGAGTGAGTTAAAGCCTCTGCCTTTGGCTCAGGTTGTGATCCCAGGGTTCTGGGATCCAGCCCTGCATCGGGCTCTCTGCTCAGTAGGAAGCCTCCTTCCTCCTCTCTCTCTGCCTGCCTCTCTGCTTACTAAAGATCCAATGGCCCATGGGATGGTGCATATCTCACATGCATATCTCACAGACAGACCTCTCTAACTCTACGTTGTCTAAAACTGAACTCACCATCTGGTACCCTGCCCCTGGCCCTGGCTCCTTCTCTGTCCCTGTCTTGGTGAAAGGTACCACCTTGTACCCCCTCAGGGTCATCCTCTCCATCTCCTTCCACCAACTTCCACTCGGTCAAGTCTTATCACTGTCTCCTAATGTCTCACCAATATGGCCACCTTCTTCTTCTGCAGACCAACCCCAGTCCAGGCCAAGCTACCTCTCACCTCTTCACAGGTCTCCCTGCCCCCAGTCTTGCATGTCTGATCTGGTACTGCCCTGCTTAGAGCTCTCTAATGGTCCGCATTGCTCTCTGGGTGAAAGATGAACTTTTTTTCATGGCTAGTTGGTCCTGCACGATCTTGTTGCTCCTGCCATCTACAGTCTTATCTCTCACTCCACCCCTCTATCCCTGACATCATCTGAGACCTCTCGCTATACCGCCTGCTGCCTGTAATACTCCCCGACCTCCTTTCAGCTGCCCAAATTCAATGTCACTTGCTTCAGGAAGCCTTCCCCAGCGTCCTTCTGGCGATTCCCACAGGGCCTGCTATGCCCTGCTATAACACTTCTCACTGTGCACTGTAATCACTTGCTTGCTGATGTGGGTCTCTGGCCAATGTGTTTATTTACTGAGCACTGACTATGTACCAGTCACAATGCCAAGGGCTATACAAGCAGTAATTTGCTCAGTACCTCCAACAACCCAGGGAGGCAGGTTAACATTATTCTTGCCATCTCTGTGTGGTAGGTGGGAAAACTAAAGCTTAGAGAGGTTAATTAGTATAAAATCAGAATGAACGAGCAATAGAACCCGAATTCCAACCCAGGTCTGCATGACTCAGAAGCCTGTTTTTGTTTTATCACCAAGCTATGCTACCTAACTTGAAAATGTTGCCTCTTGAAAATTGAATAGATATAAATGTTCCATATATTCTCTCCTATAATTAAAACATACCACCCACTAGAGGCAGAATACTGTCATCATATCTTATATGGCTTATATCTTATAGGCTAACATCAGATCTTACAGGCTAACAAATTCCTTACTAGCTTGCAAAGCAACTACTTCAAGGTCAAATCCTTTATCAAACGCTCAGACTGAGAGACCCATGTTACTATTGTGGCCCATTTCTGAAGCTTAAGTTTTTTTTTTTCTAAAGATTTTATTTATTTATTTGGCAGACAGAGATCACAAGTAGGCAGAGAGGCAGGCAGAGAGAGAGGGGGAAGCAGGCTCCCCGCTGAGCAGAGAGCCCGATGTGAGGCTCGATCCCAGGACCCTGAGATCATGACCTGAGCTGACAGCAGAGGCTTTAACCCACTGAGCCACCCAGGTGCCCCTGAAGCTTAAGTTTTATTTCAAGATATTTGGGAGAAGGGGCGCCTGGGTAGCTCAGAGACCCCAGGCTCAGGGTCCTGGGATCAAGCCCCACATCTGGCTCCCTGCTCTGCAGAAGCCTGCTTCTCCCTCTCCCACTCCCCCTGCTTGTGTTCCCTCTCTGACTGTGTCTCTCTCTGTCCAAATAAATAAATAAACAAATAAAATCATTAAAAAAAATTGGGAGGGGGAGAAAATTAAATACAAATAGTAAGTAAATTACAGTGTTTTGGGGAAATAAGATAAACCGGGGACCCTATCAGCATAAGTTAAGAAATTTGGGGGAATTTTCAGAGAAAATATGTGCCTTCAAGGAAATTTCCAGTTGCTTCAAGTTATGTCCCCAGACCACCCTATGAAACAATTCAACTTTAGTAGGGCTATTTCAAGGGAAGAGTTTGAGACACACGACGTATAAAATAGCCATTTCTAAGTCTCTGGGTCAAACTATACAAATCTGACTCCCAGAAATTTACTTATTCACTCAACAAACATTCACCACGCATTCCAGGCAGATTCCTGAGTGGAAAATGAGCAGTGGGGAAGGTGTGGATACAGAGATTGGCATGATATGGGGAGGTTCTCAAGGAACTTGAACTCAAATAATCATAAGATGCAAACTGTAGATGGCCTTGAAGAGGAGCTATGGGAATGAGGGGTGAGGAGGGGAAAAGAGAACCCTTTCTTTCAATGTGTGGCTCAGGGAAGCTGCGGAGGCTTCAGAGAAGAAAGGACACCTGAACTGAGCCCTGAAGGAGCTGGGGGACAGAATGAGCCAAGGCAGGGATAAAGATGATACAGAAAATCCACTCCCATCAGCACAGACACGTGCCCTAACAGCTTTTGTAATGAGGCAATTCTCTTGATCTCTCTTCTCCCGCCAGCTACTGCCTCATTTCTGGGCTTCCCTTTGCCGCTGGAGTCAGTGAAAGTCACTGCTGTCTTCACTGTATCCAATTCCACTCCTCCAATATTTTTTCTTTTTAGTAAAATAACCCTTGGCTTTTATTGAAGTATTATGTGAACAACTCAGTTAAACTGAGAATTTCCCTAAGTTTCCAGGCTTGGGGAAATCTTTGAGTAATCAGTAGGTGTTTAATATCCTGTTGTGCCCAAGATTATGTTTATGTTGAAGCAGAATAGAGGAGAAAAATATAAGGATCCCAATGTTTGGGGTACCTAATGCAAATGCTCTCTTTCAGTGTCATCACTTTCTTTTTTAAGATTTTATTTATTTATTTGAGAGAGAGAGAGCACGCGAGCACGACAGCAAGATGGAGAGGGAAAGAGAATCTGAAGCAGGCTCCCTACTGAGAGCAGAGCCTGATGCAGGGCTTAATCCCACTACTGCAAGATCATGACCTGAGCTGAAGCCAAGAATTGGACGTTCAACCAACTGAGCCACCCAGGTCATCCCTTTCTAAAGAGAACGTCTTAAGATAGATTCTCTTCCTTTCTGCTTTCCCCCGAGTAGTAGAGTCAGGAGCAGCTGCTCGGACACCACTCATGGCATCATTGGACTATTGTGCTTGATTTGGGGTCCCAGGGAAATTGCATCTGTCAAGAGGAGAACCCAGGGTGTTACTGGGATTGAGTGCTGGGGAGGTGGGGGCGGGGGGCGAAAAACGAGCTTGGAGAGACCTGGAAGCATAAGCCGTGGAGCCACCAGGGACAATACCAGGAGTTCCAGAAAGAGGCCTTAACTCTAATAGTCTCTTAAATTCCCTGTGATCGGCCTTTCACTCCCACTAGCCACTGCAACTGCTCGCATTCAGGTCGCTGGTGCCCCCACGTTGCTGAACCCAGTGGTCAGTGCTCAGTCCTCACCCTGCTTTGCCTCCCTTTCTTGGCCTCCGGGACACAACACTGCCTGATTTTCTGCCTCCCTCACTGGTGGCTTCTTCTTGACCTCTCATGTCAGCTCTTCCTGTTTTTTTTCTGGTTTCTTAACACTGAGGACCCCGGTCCTTGGTCATTTCCTCTCCTACGCGTGCTCAGTCCTTTGATGATCTCATCTAGTCCCATTGCTTTAAATACCATTTAGATCCTGATGAGTCCCAGGCTTATAACTCCAGCCTGGACCTCTCCTGAACTTCAGCCTCTTATATCCATCTGCCTCCTTGACGCTCCAGGGGGGCAAATGGGGCATCTTGAACTTCGAGTATCCAAAGCCAAACTTCAGATTTCCCTCCCAAAGCTCCTTCCCCACAGTGAGAAATCTCTTGCATCTATATTCAAAATAGATCCTAAACCCACCACTCCTCATCACTGCACTGCTGCCAGCCTGATTTCAGCCATATCATCTCCTGCCTGGATTATTTCAGGTGCCTTCGAATTGGTCTCTTGGCTACCATCCTTACTCTGCTATAGTCTAGTCTTAACAGAGAAGCAAATGATCCTTTAAAATATCATGTCAGGGGGCACCTGGGTGGCTCAGTCATTAAGCGTCCGCCTTCGGCTCAGGTCATGATCCCAGGGTTCTGGGATCGAGCCCCGCATCAGGCTCCCTGCTCCAAGAGAAGCCTGCTTCTCCCTCTCCCACTCCCCCTGCTTGTATTCCTGCTCTTACTGCCTCTCTCCGTATCAAATAAATAAATAAAATCTTCTAAAAAATTTAAAAAATATATAATGTCAGATCATGTAATTTTATTCCTTAAAAGCCTCTTATGAGGGACACCTGGGTGGCTCAGTCAGTTAAGCGCCCAACTCTTTTAATTTCAGCTCAGGTCATGATCTGAGTCATGAGACCCAGCCCTGCATCGGGTTCTGTGCTCAACAGCAAGTCTGCTTAAGATCCTCTCTCTCCCGGGGCACATGGGTGGCTCAGTGGATCGGGCCGCTGCCTTCGGCTCAGGTCATGATCTCCGGGTGCTGGGATCGAGTTCCACGTCGGGCTCTCTGCTCAGCGGGGAGCCTGCTGCCCTTCCTCTCTCTCTGCCTGCCTCTCTGCCTACTTGTGATCTATCTGTCAAATAAATAAAAATCTTTAAAAAAAAAAGATTCTCTCTCCCTTTCCCCTGCTCTCTCTCTCTCAAAATAAACAAGTAAATAAATGTAGCTTTAAAAAAAAAGCCTCTAAAGGCTCTTCATTTCACTCAGACAAAAAGGCAAGTTTCTACATAGCCTGCAAGTCCCCACATAATCTGCCTCCGCCTCCCTCTGACCTCATCTACTCTTACTCTTCCCTTTGATCTCCACCTCCGTTCCAGCCACACTGACTTCCTTGTTCCTTAAATGTACTAGGCACATTCTCGCCACAGGACCTTTGCACTTACTGTTCCCACTGCCTAGAATGCTCTTTCCACAGACATCTACATGGTCAACTCCCTCACTGTTTTTCCAGTCTTAGCTCAAGTGTAACCACCTTAATGATGCTTATCCTGACCATCTCATTTAAAAGTGCAGTCACCTGTCTCTCCCCGTAATCTACATCGCTCTATTTTGCCCCCTTGTTCTATTTTTTTCCCCCATTTAGCGCTTATACCTTTTAACATGCTGCTTTTCTTATTTGTCTATGTTTTATTGTCTGTTCCCTCCATTAGAATATAAGTTCTGTGAGAGCATGGGCTTCTTTGTCCTTATTAGGGCTTGGTGGGAAGCCAGGTTATGTATCCAGGCTTTGGAGCCAGATTGCCTGGGTTTGAATCCTGGCTTTGCTATCTACGTGAGTAAATGCTTTAATCTCTGTGGGCCTCAGTTTCTCCTCTATAAAATGGGGGAACAATGGCATTTCCCTCATAATGTTATAAAAATGGGTTAAATGAGGGGCACCTGGGTGGCTCAGTGGGTTAAAGCCTCTGCCTTCAGCTCAGGTCATGTTCCCAGGATCCTGGGATCAAGCCCCACATCGGGCTCTCTGCTCAGCAGGGAGCCTGCTTCCCTTCCTCTCTTTCTGCCTGCCTCTCTGCCTACTCGTGATCTCTCTCTGTCAAATAAATAAATAAAACCTTTTTTAAAAATGGGTTAAATGACGTGATGGATATAAAGGATTTGGCAGGGCCCCTGGGTGGCTGAGTTGGTTAAGTGTCTGCCTTCAGCTCAGGTCATGAGGGATCTCAGGGTTCTGAGATAGAGCCCTGCATTGGACTCCCTGCTCAGCGGGGAGTCTGTTTCTCCCTCTCCCTCTGCCCCTCCCCCCCCAAGCTTGTGCTTGCTCACTCTCTCTCACTCGCTCTATTTCTCTCTCAAATATATAAGTAAAATCTTTAAAAACAACAGGAACAACAAAGGATTTTTTGATAATGCCTGGCACATAGTATGTCTCAGCTCAATGAATGGTAGTTATTGACCCCACAGTCCGTAGTAGGAATGTTGTGAATATTTGCTGGATTAAATAGGTGTCATTATTCCCATCTTAAATGAATTCACATTTCATGCCATGGGGCGAGATGAGACCAGAGACTAGAAGTGAAACATGAGGGCCACCAAGGGAAAATGGATGCGACGAGGGGCTTCTCCCCACCCTTAAGCTCAAGCCCATATTCTTCTGCGAGGCCACGAGCCCCTTCTCATCTAGCCCCATCTGCCTCCTCAATCCTCCCTCTCAGGAGAAGAAAACTGACCTCTGCTTAGTTCCTAAGGCCTCCAGGCTCCCACCTCTGCTCACTCACTGGCTGTTCCTTTTCCTGGCACTATTTTTCTAGCTTCTTTGCCTGGCCATCTCCTAATCATCCTCATGACCCAGATGTCACTGCCTTAGGAAACCTTCCCTTCCTGTGCCCTTCCTGTAGGCCCCCATGCCTCCCCATTATGTTTCATGTTTCCTTATTTTTCCCTCGCTTCCTTTGTGTGTACATGTGTGTAAAATCTCACTCCCACCCTTTGCTAGGCTGTGAGCTTCATGGTCCTGTGGCTTCAAACTGTGCAAGATCTTCCCCATTCAAATGGTCCCACAAGAGACTGGAAAGTACTCAAGAACCAAGAGCAGCTACTCTCCAGGGCCAAAGGGTCTTCATTTGAATATCCTCAGTTCAAGCCGCCAGTAGAGACTAATCTTAGAATCTCAACTCTTAAATTCCCTTGAGAGAGAGTTGGGTAACCACAGTCTGGATCAGAAGCTCACAAGGTTCCATGTTGTACAACACCAGGATTGTGAATTGTAGTTTACATCATGGCGCGCCTTACAGTTGGGCAGTGCACAACCTGCACAGCTGGGAATCTGGACCAATTAACCCTGGGTGCCCATTAACGTGTGCCAGGCTCCCTGTGAGCTGTGGAAGCCCACCAACACCCACAGCATCCAAGCATAGCTGCAGGGACCCATCCCTGTGCATCCAGAGGCAATTTTCAGAGAAGGGTATGGATAGATCAGATATGAAAGGGTCTATAGTTACCATCAGAGTCCCAAAGGGCCCACAAACCCGCAAAAGGTTGAAAACTCCTGAAGAGGTATTCTGCAAACATGTAAAAATATTCATATTAAAAAGGTGTATGTTTGAATCCATCTGTACCGCTGATCACCCCATTATCATGAAATTATAATGCAAATAATGATAACAGTTATCAGACTTGCTTTGTGTAGGTAATGTGTAAGTACATCACATACATGCAATAAGCCACAGAACTATCTCGAACGTAGGTACTATTATCATCCCCATTTTACAGAGTAGGAAACCGAGACAGAGAGTAGTGAGGAACTTATCTAGGACCGGGAGACAAACACAGGCAATCTGGCCATGAACCTGTGCCCAATGCCTGGGCTTCTGTGTCCCCTGGCCTAGTTGAAAACAGACCCAAGGCAGGGTGGTACACTGAGAAGTTCAAGTTTGTCTTCACCAAACTCCTCCCTGGAGGGCAAGGATGTCCAGGGTCCCCCAACAGTGTACCCCTGCTCCAGCCAGCAAAGGGCCCTAGCACCTTGGGCTGACGTCCACCCAGGCAACCTCACATGGAAGCTGTCACGGGGGGCTAAATTCTTCTCAAGCCAAGTGGGGACAAACTTGGGAGATAGGCCTGGGTGTTAGTGTTGGCTGTGCTCCTTATCAGTTCCAGCGAGCCTCAGTTTCCCCACATGGAACAAGGAGATAATAATGCCCACGTCATGGGGGTGTTGTAAGGATTAAAGGGAGGGTGTTCATCAAATATACAACACTGCAAGCGCTTAGAAAACGCTAACTGATGTTGTAATTTGCCTTCAGTTGAGGAAAAGAAGACTCCTTGCATTTTTCTGGAGGACTATCCCATAGCTCTGGAGGGGCAGGGTCTCAGATGCGTCTCACTGGGCTGAAATCAAGGTGTCAGCAAGGCTGTGTTCCTTCTGGAGGCTCCGCCCATCTGGTGCCTGCCTTTCCAGCTTCTAGAGGCTGCCTGCATTCCTGGCTCCTGGCCCCTTCCTCCATCTCCAAGGCCAGCAGAGTGGCTTTTGAAATCACTCCCTTGACTGATCTTGAAATCCCTCACTGACCCTGGTTCTGACTCTCCTCCCTCTGTCACTTACAAGGACCTCACGTTACATGGGGCCCGTCTGGATAATCCAGAATAATCTCCCCATCTCAAAGTCAGCTGATTACCAGCCTTATTCCAGCCACAATCCTCATCTCCCCTTGCCATGTAACATAATGTATTCGCAGGCTCTGGGGATTAGAACATGAACATCTTCCAGGGCCATTATTTTGCCTGCTACAGTGGGTAAGCCAGAAATTGCTATGAGCATCTGTGCTCAAAAGTCCACCATGGCTCCCCACTGCCTCCAAGGAAAGAGCCAGACCCTTCAGCCTGGCAGACAAGGCTCTTCATGAGCAGGCCTCTGTCCGACTCGTCACCAGGCCCTTCCTGGCCTGCTTGCCTCTGCTCTACATGAAAGGCTTTTCCTTCCATCTATTATCTGTAAAGTCCTTCTGTTCATCGTGGCTAGGTTCCAATGTCATCTCTTCCACGAAACTGTTTCAGAACCCCCAGAACTCTCTCCCTCCCCCAGCACTATCACAGAATGTCTCGACTGGAGTTCCTTGGGTTGTCCCACTTTCGTGGGTCCCCATCTGGCTGTGGGCAGTTGAAGCTCAGGGACCGCTAGAGCAATGGTCCGTGGTTCTCACACTTGAGAATCCCATGGAATCACCTGGAGGGCTTGCTAAAACGCAGGCCTCTGGGTCCACTGCCCATAGGTTCAGGTTCAGTAGACCTGCGGCGGGATCTGATGACCTGCGTTTCTAATGAGCTCCCCGGTAATCTTGATGCTGCTTGTCTGGGGAACTTTCCAGGACCAGAGGCACAGAATTCGAGATGTGAGCACGAGGCTAGACTTGGACTCAAATCTCAGCTCTGCCTCTCACTGTGTGACTTCAGAGACACCCCTTGCCCTCTCTGAGCTGCTTTCTCGTCTCCGGAAAGGATTCCGGCTCCACTCCTCCCAGCCCCCACCCCTGCTCCCCACTGTGTTGATGTAAAGAAGACGGGCTTTGGACAGTGCTGGGCACCTTGCTTGGGCTGATTGAATGGCCTAGAGCTCTCCCTCTGCAATTGCCCTCTCCCTGGGTCTTGACTCCCTAGTGGCTGCTTAATAGAAATGTGTGAATTTGGTTTTAGGGGAAAACTACTGGCTTGGATCCTGATGAAAAATACTGGCAAAATGAGAAGAGCTAAAACAGCCAAGCCCAGTATGTCTGGTCGAAGGAATGTGACTTCCCTTCACACCCGTGAGCATTTGCTTTCTCTGCCTCACGACCACACAGGATAGTAACAATCCCGTATATCGTCACAATGGAGACCAGATCGACTGTTACAAGTTTATGGCCATTTATTGCACAGATGTTTCCCCAGCACCTCTAAGGATCCCATGCGGTGCTTCCTGGCTTGTCTCGGGGATTGCCCTGCCTGGGCCAGAAGATGCCTGTGGCCAGGACACTACCTCTAGGCTTCACCTCAGGACCTGTTCCCTTAGAACACCACACACACACACACACACATCACGCTTCCTTTCCTGCTTCTGGAGCAGTGAGTCTTCTCACACCCACGTTTGCAAGACACAAGTCACATTCTTCATGGGCGAAAGGCTGTGTCTTTGCTTCGCGAGCACCCAGCATTGCACACACAAAGGAGACATCCAAGGTCAGAATGGAACCCCCATCATGCCACGTAGGAGGCTGGAAAACCAGGTGGTTAAGACCAGGAGTCTAGGAACTTGGCTGACCTGATTCTAGTCCTGTGCCTTTGCCAGGGCTGGCGTTAAGGTGGAGCAGGTGAGGGGCCAGTCTGGCCTTTGCTTCATGCCTCCCCCTAGTCACAGCCCATCTGCCACTTCTGGCTGTGTGACTTCATCAGGCAAGTAGCTTCACCTCTCTGAGCCTCGCTGAGGATCATACCTATTCTGTAAGGTTTGGGGGGTGGGTGGGTAAAATAAGATAAAACCTGGTCCTTAATGGTCTCAGTAAATTGTAATTCTTTTCCTGAATTAGATATTAAGCAGAGTGGCCACCAGAGGGCAGCGGTCCCCATGCTGAGAAAGTAATATGTCTGGTAATCAGCCATCCCTTTGAGTGTGTGTGTGTAGTGTGTGTGTGTGTGTGTGTGTGTGTGCACCAGGAGGGTTATGTCCCTTGATTGGGTCAACACAGCCCCATCCAGCAGGTACACCAGCATTCTGCTGGTCACTCGTGACCCTGGTCACTTGAGGATTGACACGAGCCTGACACCAGTGAATTGAGATTTATTGGGACACTCTATTCTGCTCTCCAGGATTGATGGAAGGATCAAGAGGCAAACAAAACGTAGGAATACACATAACAAAGCATTGTCACGCTGCTGAGCCCTGTTAGAAACTCTCCTTCCGGGATGCCTGGGTGGCTCAGTCAGTTAAGTCACTGCCTTCGGCTCAGGTCATGATCCCAGGGTCCTGAGATGGAGTCCTGCATAGGGCTCCTTGTTCAGTGGGGAGCCTGCTTATCTCTGCCTCTGGCTGCCACTCTGCCTGCTTGTGCTCTCTCTCTCTCTCTGACAAATAAATAAATAAATACAATCTTTAAAAAAAAAGTCTTTAGAAACTCTCCTTCTGAACCCTGGGGAGGTCTTGTCTCCTTGCTGTAATCTAGAACCACCCCCAGGAGGTCTGGTCTCCTTGCTGTAATCTAGAACCCTTCGGGGAACCCTTCAGGTTCCCAAGAGCTCTGCTTCAGACTTATACCTGCCAGGTTGTGTGCATCTGTGGAAGGAGGAAACCAACTCTTAACACAGGTCAATACCCTTGACAAGTAAGGTTAAGTTATGATCCTGCCCTAGCACAGGATAGATGCTCAGTAAATGTCCGGTGAATAAATGACCCTTATCTAGGAGACCACAGTAGCTAATTGCACTGGGCTTGGGGTAGTCAGATTATGGCTTTTTTTCTCCCTCTTGTCTTATTGCTTTGTCCAGGATCACCAGGATGGTGTTGATTTGTAACAGTGATAGCAGGTGTCCTTGTCTTGTTTCTAAGTTTTTACCATTGAGTATGGTATTTGCTATAAAATAGTAATTCTTGTGTATTCTCATGTATCAGGTTTCTCAAAATCATAAATGAGTATTGAGGGGCGCCTGGGTGGCTCAGTGGACGAAGCCTCTGCCTTTGGCTCAGGTCATGATCTCAGGGTCCTGGGATCGAGTCCCACATCGGGTTCTCTGCTCAGCAGGGAGCCTGCTTCCCCCTCTCTCTGCCTGCCTCTCTGCCTACTTGTGATCTCTCTCTGTCAAATAAATAAATTAAATCTTCAAAAAAAACTAAATACATGAGTGTTGAGTTTTTCAAGTGCTGTTCTTATATCTATGGAGATGGTAACATCTCCATCTTCCTTTAATTCGTTAATGTGGAGATTGTTATATCGGTCTCTTTTCATTTTTGAAGGCAGGAATTTATGTTATGCACTGGTATCAGGACAGTACTGAGCACTTAATAGGCATCCAAATATTTGCTGTATGAATTAATGAGGAACAACAGATTCCTGGGGAAAGCTTCTAAAAAGTAACATTTCTATCTCACATCCTGCACACAAGAAAGGCTTGGAGTTTTGCAGCAAATGTGTTGATATGAAATATGCTTGCAGTCCTGGGATCAGTCCAACTTGGCTATGACTTTTTTTTCTCTATTTAGGCTCTATTTAATTGGCTAATTTTTATTTAGGATTTATGTCTCTATGTTTAAGGGAATTCTTCTGTTATTTTCTTCTCTTGTATTGTCCTTTTTCTGGTTTGGGGATCCAGGTTATCCTATCCTTATAAAATAAACTGGACGATTTTCCTTTGTTTCATTGTCTGAAAAATGTAGAAGTTCAAGATCAGAGTTTAATAAAACTTGCCTGTAAATCCATCTGGCTCTGGCATCATTTTGGGGTCAGGAACTCCTGAATGCCCCGTCAAGTTAGTTAATGATTTCTATTTCTTTTTGAGTCAGTTTGGGTACATTTATTATTTTCTAGAAAATTCTCCCTTTCACATACATTTTCAGCCTTGCGTCTCTTTGGTTGCATTACCCAGGAACTCTTTTTTTTTTTTTTAAACAACTTTGTTGATGTATATTTTACATAATATAAAATTCATCTTGTTTCAGATGTACAATGAAATGATTTCTAGAAATTTTATTAAGTAACAACTGTTACCATAAATCAGCTTTAGAACATTTTCATGCTCCCAATAAGATCCCTTTGTCCTTTTATAAAATAATAGCTTTATTGAGTTATAATTCATATACCATAAAATTCACCTACTGAAAGTATACAGTTCAGGGGTTTTTAGGATAGTCATAATTATGCAACGATCATCACATCAATTTCAGACTATTTTCATCTCTCCCATTAAAACCCTGTACCCATTTTTGAATTTTATTTATTTATTTGACAGAGAAAGAGGGATCACAGGCAGGGGTGGGGGGGGGGGG
>ML103347.1:6369-28787 GCA_003697995.1 Taxidea taxus jeffersonii
AAAAGAAAAAAAAAGAAAAAAGGGGGAAAAAGGAAAAAAAAAAAAATCCTGTGGCGCGCCGCCTGGTTCCCGGGAAGACTCGCCAGCACCAGGGGGTGGGGGAGTGCGAGCTGAAAGCTGCTGGAGAGTGAGCAGCCCTAGCAGGGATGGACATGATGCTGTTGGTGCAGGGTGCTTGTTGCTCGAACCAGTGGCTGGCGGCGGTGCTTCTCAGCCTGTGCTGCCTGCTACCCTCCTGCCTCCCGGCTGGACAGAGTGTGGACTTCCCCTGGGCGGCCGTGGACAACATGATGGTCAGAAAAGGGGACACGGCGGTGCTTAGGTAGGAGGAACGGCGTGCTTTTCGTACTTGTCTCAGTCTTTCTGTCTCTCTTTCCACCCTTCTTGCCTTTTTTTTTTTAAACACTGAGTAATAATGCTGATGGTGATCACCATAAACACACACACACACACACACACACACACACACAGTCCTCAAGAAATCCAGGTGCTGGTTCTGCCAGGAGTCTGGCCCCTTTACACTGGGGCAGGTAGCAAGCTGGACGCGTGATGCTAAAGCACTTTGCCGGAACGCCAAGTAGTCCGGGGATGAGTGAAGAGTGAGGTTTAGGAGGGGCAGGTGCCACTTTGAAACTCAATTCACAAGGTCTGTGTTTTACTGTCATGGGGTACTCTTGGAGAGTCTGACAAGTTGATCAGGTTTGTTTCTATTTTACTCTAGCCTAAGCGACTTTTTCAAACTGCTGCCTCCCTGCTCCCATTTATTTTCCCTTTCACTTGGACACTTAAGCTCAATTTCTGTCTTCAGCTTTCTTTCTTTCCGCTGATTGTTTCCTTCTCCCTCTTTTTTCCCATCCTCATTTTCTTTTCCTGTTTTCCCAGTTCCTTTTAACTCTCCTTTCCCTCTCTTGCCTGTTTTCATCCCTTTTCTGTTTTCTCTGTAATCTTTCCTGCCTTTTCTATTTTCTCCTCCTGTTTATCTTCACCACTCTGATTTCTGATCCTGGTTAGCTCCCCCCCCCCCACCCCCTTTCCTCCACTCCTCACCTCTCCCCATTCCTTCTTTCTCTTCCTCATTCTTGTCTCTATTCTGTGATCTTGTCTTCCCTTTTTTTGAGTCACATTTCCCATCCCTCTCCCCATATCCTTTCCCATCACTGTCACACACACATGCATGTTCCCTCTAAACCCTTCCAGTACCATTTTCTCACACTCACAAATCTCTTTCCCTTCAACACACTCACTCCCATACTCTCTTTCACATCCTCACACACACTGGCACTTCCATGCTCTAACAATCACTTTCATATTCACATTCTCTTTCACTGTCTAAAAGGCACACACTCCTTCACTGTTTCACACACTGTTACTCACACATGTGTATACATGGCCCCCCCCATCTCTCTCTGTTTTTCTTGATCCCTTCTTCCTCCTCTCCTTCCTCCCTCCTTTCATGTTCAGTTTTACTTCTTTTTCTTACTCTCCCTTCCTCTCTTCTTTTCCCTAAGCTTGAGCACTGAAATGTTTTGTCATTAGTGAACATCCACAGCCTGATTTTACCCCTGAGCAACACTGTAGAGTGAGCTTCTGGAAACATGTTTTGTTTTGTTTTTCCTTGTGAAAATATGAATTGATGATCAGCAGTGCTTAGATCTAAACAAGGTTAAACACTCTTATTCCTTCATTTCCCATCTCCCTACCTCTTCCCCCTGGCACCCCCAGCTGACATACACTTCAAATCTCCCTGAAAGATCTCCTTTCTCTCCACTGGGTGGTAGTTGGCTTGTAAGTGTGGATGCACAAAATCAGTATACACGGCATGTCTAGGTGACAGAGAGTGGGATAGGTTTCTGTTTGAATTGTGCAACATATCTTAAATTTAACGATCTGGGATCTGGGTGTGGTATATGTTTTACACCTTCTGAAACATGCTTAGGACTCCAAATTCACTTGGAATACTATTATAATTTCTGATATACATTAATGACTAATATGCTCTCCTAATATGTTATCTATGCTGCTGTAAATACAGAATGCCACTGAATGTATACAAAAGTAACATATAATCTGTTTTAATTTAGTGAGTACCTTTTCATTGCTAGTGAAAGCTATGGACTCTATGTCACATAGAGGATATAAATAAAACCCACATATATGTTCTTTATATTAAGTTTGTTTTGTAAGTTTGACAACAGTGGTAAGCATGAAACACTACCTTGAGAGGCTGCAAACACAGATCATGAGAGCTACAATCTATGTGTGCGTGGCAGCATATGGCTTATTTGTAATGAGCATGAACATTTTCAACCTAAAGCGTGTGGTACACTACTTGTCTTGGATGATCTATCTCGGCATTTTATTTCTAATGAATCTAATACCTGCTATAGCTAATTAAAATATCTGAAACTACCTTCTGCTTCTAGGAGACCTAGGTTTAGTTCTCTCATTGCTTAGACTCCTGAAGCTTCTCTAGCTAGTTGGGGCAGTATCTTTCCAGTGTTGTGTTTGGTGCAGTCCTTGTTTACTTGTGTACACTAACACATCCTTCGAGATGCTCTATCCCGACTTTTGTAATATCTCAATGAGGGAACTTTTGACTCTTAAACTTTTTAAAAAGAATTAAATCTCTGTTTCTTTTAAGTAATGTTTCTACCAATTACAGTGTTTATTTTTTCAATAACCACAATAGTTTCTTGTCATATGAAACAGAAGTCTGATCTACATTACTTTTTACTCAAAGTAATTCACTTATAGTAATTCTGTAATTCTCTGGGGAGTATCCCACTTTTTACCTTTTTACATTGTCCGTAGGTTTTTTAAAGCTATTTTAATATATGCGTTTATAAGAAATTCTCTCTCTGTTAAAAATTGTTCAGTTGTATCAGTTATTTTTCTTAACGCTTCCTTCTGCATCTGATATTTGCTCTGTTTGCACCAATACAGACAGAGCTTAAGGACTGTCAATTGAGTATGTAAATCAGGTGTCACATTTTTCATCAAAAGTAACGTCACAGTTATATTTTACATTTTTACATTGGAGATTTAGAATCATATTTGATGTTGCTCTCTAATTCATTAGGAAACAAAACAAAATTTGCCTTTAGACATACACCCCCTCCCATCAAAGTACAAAAATCTAGTGCTCAAGAGAACACTTTACTGAAATTACATGATATCATTTATTAAGCTTTACCCAATATGCTCTGTTTTTAATGTAACACATTCTTCAAAGTGTCTCTAAGAAAGAACAAATAGTGAACAGTTATCAAATAACTTTAAGAGATAAAGGCCTGAAAGTGCAAACATGTCAGTCAGTGACTCTGTTGCTTGTGGTTGCATTAATGAAATAGAAGTGTAAAGGTCAAATGATACATTTCTATCTCCTAAATGCCAGAATGTCTGTTTTGGAGAAAAAAAAAAAATCAAGAAAAACAAAACTTTCCTTAAGTGGCATTATAATACAACAGGGAAATCATTCTGTGATCTGCTAACTATAACTATCATTTTACAATTCATTTTCTCTGTTTAGCTTAAATAGTGGACTTATAATGAAATTTCTTTTAATAACTATAGCATTCTTATCATTTTAATTTTGCTTTTAAAGTTAGTGAAGCAATATATTAAGTGTCAAAATTTCCCTTACTCCTAATAATGTTATTCACTGATAAATCTCTGAAGGATTCACGTGAGCTATTTGGACCTTCCTGATAGAGTTTTAATGATGCATCTATTCAATACCTAACATTTGGTAGTGCCTTTACTTAAACTTTGGATTTCAGTACATGCATGTATGTCTTAGAATACATTGTAATTTGCTACAAACACAAATTAATGTTTTCATTAACTTATTAAATACTGACTTCAATTGCTAGTATGTTTAATTCATATTAGTAGTTTATCTGTTTGTTAATCTGCCTATGGAGAAATTAACTTTTTCTCCAATCTTCAAGTTGCATTTTGTAGCACACGGAAGATAGGAGTTAATATTTCGTGGTGTGACATAGCAAAGACCAGAAGATGCTAGAACCACGTTGGAAACATTTTAGGACCCTCTGTTTCTAGACCTGGAGAATCAGGGGAAACATAACAGGGCTCTGGATCAATATGTAAATTTTAGATGATTTTTAAAATATAGGTTTGCAGTCACTTTAATGTGAATCAGTTGTTTTATTCTTACCATATGAGCAAACACAGTTATGTTAACATGTCCAAAATGTTTAATATTCTTTGGAAACAATACAAGGAACATCCTCATTCATATCCTCTTAGTGACGGAACATTTTTTAAACACATGTCATTTTTAAGCTAATTCTTTCAGTCTGTTCCTACCTCAGCTCTTACGTATGATTTTTGTACATTTTAAGCTGCCTTCCTGATATGAATTCAAAAAATCCTTTTCTCTACTTGTCATGCTTTAATCAAAGAAAGGAAGAGAAATTCTTTTCTTTTCTTTCTTTTTTTTTTTTTTTTAAAGATTTTATTTGACAGAGAGAGAGATCACAAGTAGGCAGAGAAGCCAACAGAGAGAGTGGGGAAACAGGCTCCTTGCCGAGCAGAGAGCCAGATGTGGGGCTCGATCCCAGGACCCTGACATCAGGGCCCAAGCCGAAGGCAGAAGCCTAAACCACTGAGCCACTCAGGTGCCCCAAGAGATTCTTTTCTTAAATGTGATATCTTTTACCTTAGGAAAGTTGAACACAACTCTGTCATTTTAATACAGTAGGTTTGAATGGAAGTTATATATGAAATCCCAATATAATATTGTAATAAAGGGATGATTTTTGCTTACAACAGAGAACGTAGAGCACATTTCCACAGAGGATATTTTTATTGGAAGCAACAAAACTTTTGCAAGTAGATTTATAAGTGGATATGATGAGTATTTATCACTTTTCAGAACTATTTGTCCAAAACATTGGCATTTTGATTAGACTACATTAATTAGTTTGGTTTTGAAATGCTTGCTATTGGTTATAAAAAAGTAAAGGATTTATTTATGAGAATGCAGAACTACCTATAGCAGTAGAAATCAATTGTGCTGTCCTTTTAGGTATCATCAGATTGTCTCACATTGTCTGATGAGTTATTCTTACACATTGATGCAATACATATTTCAAATACATTGTTTAACTATATAAGCATTTTCAATTTAGAACATTAAAGCATTATTTAAAGACCCAAATGCTTATTCAGTAGTGTTGGACAAATATTTTTTAAATTCTGAATTTTTTTTCCCTTCTTCAAAAAAGAAAGGGAAATAGATTATCCTAGTGTGTCATTTTGGAAAAAATGTGTTCTAGAATACTGAATAAAATGCTACACCATTACCTGTAGTGATTTGCAATGCTGTTCAATTAGCATGACATATTACTTGGTATATCTGTTATGTTAAAGGACAGTGTAGTTATTTTAAAGTTTTCTAGATAAATTTATTTTGCCCAGCCTTTTTTGTTTAGAAGAGTTACCTATGCGATTGTGTAAATCTTTGAACACATACTTGTTAATGAAGTACTTATTTTCAATAGATTGGCTTTGCAATTGAACAGCTCCATGGAATAAGTTAATTCTGTAATACCTGACTTTTGAAGAACTTAGGGAAAGGTTCACAGCTTGTTTGTGACAGTTCTGGACCTGATTGAACAGTCCAGCTTTCATTCTGTACCCTGTGCTAGTAGAGATAGATGGCAGAGCTAATCCCTGAGCCTGTATTTCCCAGGCAGCCATCATCATCTGTCTTCATGTTGTGCAGTTGCCCAATGGGCTAGTTTTGGGAGAAGGGAGGATATGATGAGTCTGACTCTGCAGTGCTTCTCCCCTTCTTCATGGCTTTGGACAGTGTCCATCAGTGTCTCCCATCTCCCAGTGGGACCTCCATTCTCCATCATCTACCAGGAAACTGGCTCTTGGGCTTCTGTTTACACTCTTATCTCTTTGTTCTTTTCTCCTAGGAATAGGAGTGGCTTCCTGCTGTTTGAATTTGTGGGTTGTCTTACCATTATCTATATAACTTCTCAGCTTTTCTACACACTTTGCAATCAATTTCTTTCATTACATTCCCTGCTTTAAATGTCCAGAATGTTTTAAGTTTTGCTGGTGGAAACTTGATTGATATATAGTGAAAGGTAATAATTTCAGTGATTTTAATTATATTTGATTAAATGACTGCTTTGCCCATGGCACCATAAATGTTGCTTACCAGCACTGGGTATAATAGCTGTTGAGGGAGACATGCATAAAAGTTAAACCATAATGACATTGGGGCATATTACAAAGAAGAAAGATGGATTTATTTTCCCATACCCAGATTATAATGAGAATAATAAACCAAATGTCTAAATATTTAATTAAATATACGCTGATTAATAATATTTGAGGAAATAATGTTTCTAAGGGTGGGAAAATAAAGACATTGATTAATAAATAGTGGCAAGAATCAGTAATTCCCGTATCTTTTTTTTTTTTTTTTAACTGAGCAAAAGTAAAGGAGGGCTAAACTGTTTGTGGATATGGGATCAAAATGCTGAGATAATTCCTACAGAGTTGCCTATTGAAATCAATAGGAATTAAAGGCCTTTCTTTTATGTAGCTGAATACCTGAGGAACTAATCAAAATTTCCAGTTTCTTATGAAGTATATGGTCATAACAATGCCCATGATTCTGGTATTTGATGACTATAGGAATTAGTCTCTCAATCCATTTGAGTCTTTTGATTAGAAATCAAATCACATGTATTCAACATGACATAAATTAAGACATTGTAGAAGTCATGTAATGTACATAGAAGAGCTAAGGGAAGCTTCATTAATAAGGTTTTTTTGTTTTGTTTTTTTGTTTTTTTCCCCTTCTTAACTGAGTATTAGATCATTTGGCATCCTTCCTTTAACTTCTTCAAAATACTTTCTAAAGGCACTGTGTAGGTGTAGTCTACTTTTGGTGTATTTCTCCGTACTTTTTGCAAGAAAGATGGTAATTTAAAAACCATCATTAATGAAGTGAACCTCTCTGAAGGATGTTCAAGAGAGGATTTCTGAATTCGGAGGGAAGTTGGACTTATTGATCTCTGCCATGCCATCCTTTTCAAAGTTTTGCTGATCCATTATAGATTGTCATTGACGCTTTCCATGTATAAGAGATAATAAAATTTATTGCTCTTTCTTTCCTAGATGCATCATATTACCTGCCTTTCGGCTTTTGTAGAGGGATTTTTAAATTGGGTCACATGCTCTTTTGTGAGGTATTTTATGTGTTTCAGATGCACCAGTGGAAACAAGAACTTCCTATCTCCTAGGGAGTAAAATTTAGGATTTTCCTACATGGTCATACTCATTATCAAATCAGGTTTCAATTATTCCCCTGTATCTAAAAATGTAATATCATTTGAAAGATAGTGAAGAAATTTAATAATAGCAAAAAGTTCTTTGGTGTTTTGTTAAAGTGTACTTTCTGTTCTCTGCTGTTCATTTTAATTGACAAAACAGCTGGGTGTGTAAGCAGTATGACTCTTGTTCATCTTTTTCTAGGGCCTTAACACCAAACCTTACCTATATCAGACTAACATCTTCTATTTTTTAAATTAATGACTCCATGGAAGGATAAGTGAGGGGATAAATGTGTTTGTTTTAGTTTATTAATTATTTCACATTTAATAATTGTAGTATACTTAATACTGTGTTGGGTCTGCATATTTATAGTGATTAAGTATATTATATAAGTATAATCAGTATGTAAGTACATAAGTGTATAGTAATTAAGTATATTGAATCCATATATATCACAAATCTCTGCCTCAGGTGATTCCTGCAGAAATCCCAGTGGGTTAAGAAAGATATATTGAAATCATTCAGTGTAGGACACAGCCTACTGGTGGGTCTTGAAGAAATGTACTGGATACTAAAGGAATTTTTTAAAAAATTAAATGTACTAGGTAGAGTAGAAGGCGCTATATGTAGTAAAGGTAATAACTGTTTGATAAAAACTTCTTTGTGCGTGTGTGCGTGTGTGCGTGTGCATGCATACACATGCTGTGTCAAGATTTTAGATGTTTTCTTACTGAGGGTTTCAGCAGGGTAAGTTTGAAATGCAGTGTTATGGTTGTAAGATTTTAAGGCATAGTTATAATTTTAAGAAGATCAGAGATTTTAAGTTATATGGTAAGGCTTTTTCCATTTGCAATTCTAATCAAATAAGAGGAACAGTTCAAAATAATATGTCTATTGTGACCTCTAACATTTTTTCTGTTTCTACCTGAACTCATGAGCCTCTTCTTCCTTTTTCCTAAGATGTCAATTAAATCAAATCAATAAAGATACAGAGGTAGAGAGAAATGGCTATTTGCTATGGACAAATAACTCTCATTTGAAGAGTAACTATATGCCCCAAACCCGAGCAGAACTTTCTATCATTCCAGCCATCTCCCAGAGGTAGGTCAACAGTACTTTATAAACCACAGGGTATTGATACTAGCAGATAGAATTTTAATGTGGTCATATGGCTTTGATTTATAATGTTGAAGAGGTTATCTACTAGCATAGTGGTTTCTAAGCCATATCAAGTTCTGAATCCTGACAGAGGACCTTTGATGCTCTTAAGCAACCAGCTGGCATGGGAATTGGTCTTTTAATCACTTTCTCTAGGAAAAGGGGAATATAGGAAAGGAGGAATTTGGCAGTGTTGCCAGCATTAAGTGTTGTTCTTTTGAACAGTAGCCAATGCATTATACTTTCCAGATAGCTGGTAATTTGTTCAATTTAAGGAAGATGTTTATAACCCTTTTTGGTCCAGAACTAAATTGTTCTTTAGTGAATTTCACTATGTTGTTTGGACACAGGTCCAGTGCCCAAGCTGATGCTACAAGATAGGGTTTCTTTAAAGCTATAGCTATTGCCATAAAGTAGTGAAAGGTTTTGGGTGATTTAAAAGGGCCATGGGAAAAATGTGTTCAGTTGTCTTCAGAAACCCCTTTCCCCTCATGCAACTGAATTACATTTAGAGTTATTAAAAGGATTTAAGAGACATTGTGAACAGCATTGCTGTAATCAGAAAGCAAGAGTATTGTTTGTATATTCTCTGCAATAACATTATATACTATTGTATCGAGATATTAAATGAATAAATCAAAGGAATCATAATGTTTTCTTAATCTTATAGATAACATATTTCATATAGGAGAACATCTTTAGATATGTTTAGTTTATAAGCAACCTGCTTTCGATTAATGTCTTGTAAATGGTCAGCAGGATTGATGGCAACTCTATTGCCTAACATTGCTCGACACAATTTTTAGTGCTCAAAATCTGAATGTTGTATGAAGGAATTGAAGGTGAGAAAGAAGAAGGGACAAGGGGAGGAAAAGGGGGATGAAAGGAGGGAAGTGTGTTATGTTATGTGAGTGACTTCTGACCAAGTTACCTAAAACTTTATATCACTGGGATGACAAAATTAAGCCCATAATTTGTACTATATTACAATAAAAATGAATTAATAATAAAATAATATTTGTATTTAAAGGAATATATTATAAACTAATTCTCATGAAAATGAGTACATTTCATTTCATATAATTCATTAAATTATTGGAATAATCCTAAATCTACACCTTTCCCATGGAAAGTAATGTATGTTATACAAACTGAAGTTCTAAAATTATATTTTGCATTCATGGGACGCCTGGGTGGCTCAGTTGGTTAAGCAGCTGCCTTCGGCTCAGGTCATGATCCCAGCGTCCTGGGATCGAGTCCCACATCCCAAGCAAGGAGCCTGCTTCTCCCTCTGCCTCTGCCTGCCACTCTGTCTGCCTGTGCTCGCTCGCTCGCTCTCTCTAACAAATAAATAAATAAAAATCTTAAAAAAAAATAAATAAAATAAAATTATATTTTGCATTCAAATATATGTCTTCCTTCCAAGTTACTAGTTCATTTGTGTTTACTTTAAAAGATAGCTAGTAACTTTGGACTTTGGCCTGCAGTGGGGCCAGGGGCTAATTTTTTGGAATATTTTCACAACAGAAAATTATATATAAATCTTTGAATAATTGCTCCCCTATCTTATTGAGCATATGTCACTGATTGATTTTTTTCTCATTTATCATTAATGTGAAATAATAGATATAAAAAGTTATTTTTGCTTATGTACAACATTTATCTTCTTTTGTAATTGTTTAGTTGCATTAAAACCTGTCATGCTTTGACATGTTGAGAATGGGAGTAATGAGAATTTGAATTCCTACTTCTCTAATTACTAACTAGCTATATGACCTTGAACAAATGCCTTACTCTCGATTAGTATGTTCCTAACAGGACTACATGGATTACATGAGATAATACATGTAAAATGTTACCACAGTACCTACCACATAGTAAGCACTACATTTATATTAGCAAATAATTTTATGTTGCTTTTCTTCTCTTAATTTTAATCTGAAATTTATGGCAGTGTTTACTTACCAATATGATTTTTAAGTCATTGCTTCAATTATTTGTGAACCAATCGTACAATATCTGTTGAATGTATATTTTTGCTGTGATTTTGTTAAAATAACATTTGTTAAATAGAACCCCAGGATATCAGATAGTGATCTGTGGTTGAACAACAACAAAAAAAAACCAAAAAAAACCAAGGAGACGGAAATCGAGGAGTTTGTTACTCACAGGTCCTGGAGGAGACACATGGCATACTCCGGGGCCACATGGGAAGTCCAGACAAAGAGATCAGCCACACCTGGAGTACATGTCTTTATGAGGGTCAGTGGGTGGAGTGTTTGGGGGGTCTTTGGTTCAGAGCCTATTGGTCAATTCTAACCAAAAAGAGCAGAGTTTTATCTTAGGCTCCCAGAAGGGGAAGATACACAAGGGGAGGCAGGAGAGAATGTTGCTCACAGAGACTGCTTTGTAGGTCATATCAGGAACTTTGATTTGCTTATGACTCCTATGGAGATGCGCGAGTGAAGAGGCTAGTGTCAGTCAGTTCAAGATTCCTGAGTGCCGCTTGGCCACATGAAATGGATGTGTAGGCAGGGATAGCCTGGAGTGGTTTAGCTAAACTCCTGACATTTTGCATTTTAGAGGTTCTGTTTAACGGACACACTTGTATTTTTGTTGTTGAGCCACATAAGCAAATGCAGTGACTCAAATTTGGAAGTAGAAGCATACCAAAAGAGGCTTCCCAGTTATCAGGGTGCAGACCCCGAGCACTCCATAGCAGAGAAACCACAGATTCCATACTCAACAGGCTGATGGTGATTTGACTCACTTAACGGAAGGAAGGGATCACTGTAATTGGGTGGTCACATGTGATGTTGAGAACAGAGGAAGAAATGAAAAGAGACAGAAAGAAGAAATGAAAGGCTAGAAAGTACATGTGATGGGAGTGGAATAGTTTAGAGGGTGAAGATTAACATTGTGAAAGTTTAGGAGAAAAGAAGTGATAACTGGTGACAACATTGGAATAGTCAATAAGAGAGTGAGAATTAAAAAAAAAGTCAACTGTGTATTCTAGTTGGGGTAGCAAATAATTATTCAGGGTTAGATATGCTCTTACGATTTTTTAGGTTATCTGTATGTATGCGGAAGGCATCACAGTTCAGAAGCAATCTGTATGGGCAAGAACTTTCCATATATATCACCATTTTATCCATACACAATAAACTCAGGAGCAGCTCAGAAAATATGAATGCTTGCTTTAATTTTGCATATTTGCCAAATGCACAGCAGAATGATTTAGGTTCATAATCATGACGAAGCCATCATCATCATGATTCAGATTCAACTAACAGTCACTGAGTGTCTATATGACGTACTTTCTCAACAATATGCAGTAAGTTACTGCTTTCCCAGTTTTATTGCCAAGTAAATTCAGGCTTAGAAAAATGAGTTAACCTGCCCCAGGTAAAATGGGTAGCAGCTGAGCCAGAATTGAAATCTAGGTCCTTTTATCCCAAGCCCCATGGCTTTTCTTCTATCTTGTGTCTCTCCCTAAGAAAAAGATCAAAATGGTTGATAAATTTATTGCTTATTCAGTTACTAAAAATGTGTTAAGCACCAGCTACATTTTACCTACTGTTAAGTAAGTAATGATTAAAGAAAATCAAGGTGTGTTATATGTTTGAGGAAAAGTGTGAGATTATTTTAAATGAGATTAAATACATAGCATATATTACACAGTCAAGCATTTATTAGATTAGAAAAGAGTGAATTCTTAAAACTATAAATATTATGAAATAAAATCTCTCATCCAATAATGATTTCATCCCTAATTATTAGAAGCTACTGATAATAAAGAGAAAAAAATGAACAGCTTTTGACTGTCATTTAAAGTTAGGCATTATCCATTGCCTACTTTACTGAATCCTCTTAACGGCCTATAATTTTTCTACTTTGTAAGTGAAGAAACAAATTCATAGGTGAATAACTTTATTTTTGTATTTAATTTTTTTGTATTTATTTATTTTTTAACTTTAATACAGATAGTAAATGGCATAACCAGGACTCGATCCTAGGCGTGTGTGTCTCCAAGGCCCATGCTCATCTTTTTTTAAAAGTTGTAGTATTTCTTGGAGCATTTTGACAGAAAGAAGCAGTAGTTGTTTGCTGTATTATTCCAACTTTCCAATTAAATCATTGGGATACTAATTCTGGCATAACTCCAAACAGCTGTACCAGGTTGATCTCAAACCCTCCCTTGAAAAGGGTTAGGCAGCTTGAAAAGGTGTTGAGCATCATTATTTCCCAAAGTAGATGGGAAGATCAAAAAGATTTGAGGACCTATAAAAGATGTTTTTATTCTAATTTCATTGAACATGTCAATCATGTTACTGAATCATATGGTTAATTGTAGTCACTGGATAAAATGAAACATATTGGAACTACATAGCTTGCCTTTTTCTGCTAACTGATAGAAGGAGTATATGTAGTTTATAGTCTAATTGAATGAAAACTTGTTTTTAATCTGATGGTGTGTAATTGAAGCATCTTCTTTACTGTGCTTTAGTATCCACCTTCTGCAGATTTTACATGTGTACCTAAGAGGAGAGTTTCACATTGACTTGTTTTTTGTCTATCCAAAGATTTCCCAAAATAAAGTCCTATTTTTGTCTTATATAATTCAAGAACATTTTCAACCTCTCTAGACCCGTTCTAACTCTTCCTTCTCTGAATTCTGAATTTCTGCACATTTCCATTTTATAGTGTTTATACCATCAGCTTTACATTATGGTAGACTGTTAAATGTTTGAGTCTGCATAGAAATGTAACAGCTACTGTTTTATTTAACATCATTTACTTATATTATTGCAAATCCTTCATGGAACTTTGCATATTGCTATTTGCATAGAATATATTTAATAAATATACTTTCATTGACTCTTCATGTTTCTTTCTCCTATCAGAATTTGTTTTGTATTTTTTCCTACTAATCATATAGTTTTTCCATCGGGAACATATTCTTTCAGGTAGTCATTCACATATTTTAGAGCATGTATTTTTTGAATCCCCATCAGACACGAGACACTTCCCATGAGTTTGAGCTACAGTCATAAGAAATAGGTCCCCACAATTGAATTTACATTATAGTTCAACCTGTATTCTTTTAACATGTTGTGTAGTATAAAGAACTTGTGTTTAACTTTTACTTCACCAGCTATTAAGTCTGAGACTAGTAGTTTCTGAGACTCAGTTCTCTTGTCTGTAAAATGGAAATATTGATCACTTGCCCTGTACTTACTGTAAATCCTAGCAAGAAGCCAATGCATGTGTGCAAAGCAGAATTCTGCACATAGTTGGTGCTCAGTGTCAATGTCTTTTCTTTCTCTCTTCCTCACGCTTCCTTTAATATAGCTGTAACTTATGGCCAAGACTATTTAGTTGGAGGAATTGTTATGTGTTACGTTGTGTCTCCCTATTCTATTTGTTCCCCAATAATTCTGAGGCTCACTTAATTTTAAATTCATGGCATCCTTCTGATACTTTGAAAAGTAGGTTTAACCGGAACATATGATGGCTATCTCATTCATCTTGTTTCTATTTCTTGGACTCATTTATTTCTTCTGGGATATTTTCCCTCCTTCATACTGTGCTCTCTTTTGAATAGTTTTGTATGTAGATTTCTTCCTAAATTTATTGTCAGTTTTTGACATATTTTGAATGTCCACGAAGGTTATATTTTCTTCTTTACAATTTCTTCTGTTAGCATAAAAACCTACTTGTCATTATGTGTTTTTTTCTAAAACCCTACACTTTTCTCAATATACTTTCATTATGGCTTTTGTTGGTTGGAATGGTATATATAAAGACTACTTCATAATTATCACCTTGTCCTCTGATTAACAATTTGGAATTCCTCAGCAAATGATTCTTCATTTAAATAGCATTTCTGTACTTTTGCCACTTCATTTCCTGAATTATTCTGAGCCTCCTACCCCTAATGGAATGGATGACACTTCTCTCTGTATCTCAATAATTGGTAAGCTGATTCTCTGACTTTTCCTGGAGTATTCTAAAAATTTCCTTTATATGTGATATACATAATCAGTTGGTTTCTGGCAGGGAATGTATAGACTTTTCTGTATCACCTACTTTCAAGTAGCATACAATTGATTAGCGTTTATATGGGGAAATCACTAAAAGAGAAATTCTTGTTAATTTCCTTCATTTACATTAAAATCTCTATTTACCTTTTTTCCCCCAAGTACAGGGATATTGTGCTTTTCACATTCATCCTAAATTTTTCAATATCCTCATCGTTTTCCTACTTCTAGTTACTCTCCGAGTGTATTTAGTTTAGGCCCTTAAAAAATAGTATCATATTTCTTTGAATCATTAAATAAAATTAAATTGGGAAACGGCTTAAGATTAGTTCTGTATAAAATGGGTTAATGATAGTATTCAACCTATATGTTGTAAGAATTAAAGAAAGTTTGAAAATTCCATAGCACCATGTGTAGTACAAAATAAACAGTAAATAAACGCTATTAGGATTTTTATAATTATCATTACAATAGACTTTCATTAATAATTTTGGGGTTTAGCTGACAGCAGACAAAATCAAGATTCTTTGGTAATGTGCTTACTTCTATATGATCCAGCATGCTTTAGGGACTTAACTTTATGAATTATCCTTTATTTCAGCTAGGGCTTTTTGCTATTGCCTCCTCTTTTGCGGGACTTCCTTTTCCTTATCAATTGATTTTCCAAAATGGCTTTTCAGTAATTTCCAAGTTCTATTCATTTTCTAAAATTAGCATTATGCTAATTTTTTCATGGAACCTTTATTAATCACTCAAAATTGAAATATTGAAAGCAAAAATTTAAACACATGGATATATTTATATATATCCCCAAATTTGTGTATCGAATTTATACATACATATATGTATCTGCACATTTATTTCCTTTTTGACTTTGGAAGCCTAGTTACCTTGTATTAATGTTGGATTTAACAAAATAAGTTTAGTGAAAATAGCAGTTCTTTCCTTGAATTTTAGTTATTTATGTACATGTTTTATGAAATACCTCCACTCCCCTATATTCTGTAGTATTTTTTTTAAATGTAATGCTACCTAAAAATAAGATTTTGTGAGATTTTTTGTTGTTGTTGTATTTGATTAAGTAAAATCACTTGAATTCTAGAGTGAAGGGTGCTCTAGTGCTTTTCCCTCCTTTTTTTTTTCTTTTTTGAGTAGAGGCTCATAAAATAGGATATCACAAGTGGGGAGGAAGAATTAAGTTCCAGGCTAGTGGAACCAAATACCGGTAAGGGTGGGAGAATTGTGAAGAATAGTTGTCATGATAATGATGGTAATGCCTATGATTTCTATAGCCTGGTATGAAAATAATTTAAAATTCATAAAACTAGGAAGGAAGCTCATTGGAGATTTTCCAAATATCTTAGAAGTTCCCAGTGGGTATACTTAATATTACATGCCTTAGAGATTTAAGAAACAGATCCTTAGTTTGGTTTTAAAGGTAAAGAACTTTTGTTTTCTGATGCTGCAGTATATATCACCAGACATTCAGTGGGAAATTCAAATAAGAGACATACTTTAGGATAAAAATTAATTTATAAAAGTTAAATTAGATTGTGACATTCGTATCTCAGTTATATTCTTTAGAAAAATTTGGTAGAGGAGGTTTGATATATTTTAAGATTAAATGGGAATATTGATGCTGATCACCTTTAGTACCAAAAAAAGAATTAAAATTAAAGGCTAACAAAAATTATCTTCTTAATGGAAGAGTCAACTTATTGTATATTTGAAATTATTTTATTTTGGTATAAACAAATAGGTTGGTAGTCAGAAACAGGCAAATAGCTATTGTCAGTCAAATTAATTAAAACAAAAATATTGTTAAAGAGTTTAGATTTAATTTTGCATGGAGAAAAAATTTGACCTATGAAGTTACATAAATTATAATGGCTTAGTTATATAAACTTTGATTAAGAAAAAATGTTATATTGTATACAGTTGTTGAACTATTTTATGAAGAAATGACAATTTATGTGGCATGATATTTTATATAATGAATTATAAATTTATTGCATTAACATAAATACATTTAAAACAAATATATAAAATAAGTTCTTGCTAATGGGCCTCCATTTATAGAAAAATTAGACTTTGGTACATTTTTTCAAATTTTTCTTTATGTTCAATAAGAGTTTTCTGAGAAGAAATAAAATACCAGCATTTTAAATGGTGAATCCTTCAGTCCCAAAGAAGTCTATGCATTAGTAAACATTTTACTGGTTCAGACACTGTATTTACTGTCATTAAGAATAATTGATCTATTTAAGTATTATAAAAATATTATAATTTATTTTAATTACAAATTTTTAAATATTGCTCTAAAACTATTTGTTCTCCATGTATTATTTTACTTTGAATGCTAAACAATAAAAGATACTGTGAGATGATGGATATCAGAAAATGAAAATGATGTAATTGCCTTTATTAAATATATATATTTATATTAAATATTAAACTATATTTAATTATTTAGTATTAATTTTTCTATACTTAAAATCCTTTAATGTAGAGTCTCTGGCTATTTAATAATAGACTATAAATAACTCCGATAAAGTAGAAATCAAAATATAATTATACATATATCTCATTAATTTTCAATTAAAATTTAAACATATTTATTCCATACTTGAAAATAATAATTGTATTTTGAGATGTTGTATTGTTTATGTTACCTTACTTAAATATCACAAAATCCTCATGAGGGAAGCAGGACCAGTGTTAAAGTTCGAGTTTTACAAAGGAATAAACACAGGTTTAAGTATTTAAAGACTTATTGGTTTATGAATAGTTATGACATCTTTTCAAATTGAAGCTCAGTCTGAGTTCTTGCTCAATACATTTTTCTTCATATTACTGATTACATGAACTACTCAATGTTAAGGATTTTATCTTTTTTCTCAGGGGCTTTGGGCTTCCATATTGAGTATACCTATCATAACTAGGGGTACCTCTAACTTCCACTATTTTGTGCTCTATTTCCATCACACTTTACCCTCTCCCACAAAATAAGTATGTGTCAAGTAAATAATGGAAGCATCTAAGAGCTTATATAATAAGTAATTATAATAATCATATTATTATATAATTAATATAACAATATATTAATTAATATATTAACAACTTATTGCTTATTATTATATTACTATATTAATAATATTATATAATTGTTATATAATATTATAATAATGATGATTATAACAAATAATGGAAGCATGAAGAAAAGAAAATAAAGAATATGGAATCAAAATTAATGTTTTCCCATTGTTACATTATAGCCACTCTCTTTTATCATTGCCATGTTTTTTCTTTTTGCTTTGATACCTTCTTCCCTTCACTCTGTGCCCCAAGAAAAGAAGTACCAGGAGGTGTTGACTATCTCTTAATGCCAGTTCTTTAGCTAATTACTCAATGGAGAAATTATGTTACCTTCTTGCCTAATTTGAGGTATAGAGCTCAAAAGGAGAAAATTTTTTGCAGAAAGAAGTACTTACATAGCAGTGGTTTGTTCAAGAAAGAGAGGACAGATTTTTCAAGTAAAGAACTTTAAATGCTACAGGGCCTGTTTTTTGTCTGTCTTGTTTTTACTAGGTATATTCATCCCAAATTTTAAAAAATATATATTATTTAAGGTTGTTTTTATTAAGCATATATTTAACTTTAAAAGCAGTTGTTTCTATTAAGCATATATTTAACTTTAAAAACAGATTTTCTTTCCCTTTTAATTAAAAAACAAAACCAAACTACTTAATGTAGAAGACATGGAACATTCCTTTTGGAGAAACAAAGCATCAAATTTGCATAAATAATTTCCAATTGTAAGATAATAGAGAACTTTGATCAGTTTTGATTAGAATTTTCCCAAATGGTGTCATGGAGAAAACTAATCTATACATTGTTAATACAAAAGAAGTTCCTTTAGTTGACCTATATATGATCAACACTCTTTATTTCCTCTAAAAATTTCCAACTGGTGTCCACAGCATGCAATAAACTTCTCTTTAATGTGCTCTTGAGCATTTCTTTCTGTCAGTTGAATTCTGAGATAGCAGAATTGGTTAAAGTATGTGTGATGAAAGAGTTTTGTTTCTACAAAAACAATGTTGAATGCTTTGAAAATACTCGATAAAAACAATTGTTAAAAATAATTATGTTTGACTAGATGTAGCTGGAGTAACTGTAAAATATTTGTAGGAAAATAATTAAAATGTACTTGCATTCTACACTGAGAATGCTTCACAAGTATCTTTAAATGCTCATTCCACTTTGAAGAACCAGAAACTGAAAGTCCAGTAATTCTAATTGGAGCGTTCTGTGGTACAAGAGAAGTAGTATGATATTTTAGTGAGTAGTCAGTTTTGTTAACAAAATAAGTTTACTCAATCTCTTAAGACTGGTATATGAATATACATTTTTAAGTGAAAATAAAATATATAGCGTATGCATATCATAAATTAACTGATCAATGTGATCGGTTAATTTTTTGATAAACTGATCAATATGATCTGCATCTTATTTTATAAGATGTTTCTAAATATTTTGCTATGAAGAATAATTTTCAAAGCCAATGTCTCCTAATAATGTGCCCCTGGCTATCAAATGAAGCACATAGCTTTACTCCATATTCTTGGAGAGGGATTAAAATGACATTTTAAAATTGGTATTTATGAAGGATAAAATAAACCATATGCATCTTACTCTTTGAGGGGAGGTAAAAATCATGATATGCTTGTTGATACAACTAATATTTCTTGAGTACTCAGTATATGATGGTATTATTCTAGGTTCCTGAGATTCTTTAAAGACCAAAAAAAAAAAAAAAATCCCCTTTCCTCAAGGATTTTATAATCTGGCAGGTAAACTAATTGTGATAGGAGAACAACTAGAGAAGAAAATAGCATTCCTAAGAAGGAGGAAAGTAATTGGCACTTAGTATTCTTCTCCCTGGATATTCAACTTGAATGTCTCTTCAGGCTACACAAAGAGTAAATGTTCTTGAGCTCTCACTGCAGGAGAACTTTTAGTGGTACCCAGCTTTAGGGGAGGTCATAGCCTCATCTCCCAAATCTTAACCACTTTGTCCTTTATAGATCCCATTATTTTCACATACAGTGTTGCACTTGATTTTCCCAACTTTCTGGTAAGTTAGGGAAGGAGTATTCTAACATCTCTGTTTTGATTTAGGTCTCAGTATACAAGACATCTATCTCTTTTGGAGCCTGCCCTGCCACTCAATCTGGGGTAGACTTCTGGTCAAACCTGACTGGCTTTGGACGTGAGATGCCTATTTCCCTTAACTGATACACTTTTTTGTATGTTGTGTTAATTGTCTTTCTACTACTGCTTTCATGTAAGAGTGGGGGGAACTTTGCATGCTTTTTGCCAAGCTTTATTTCCAGGGCCAAAGTAGTGCCTCACCCCAGTTGGTGCTCAATAAAGTTTTATTGACAATAAAAACTAAATTTTAGAAACAAGATTTTTATTAACTGAAAGCTTCTCACTTTTTAACATGACAATGTTAACTATTCATTTTACCAAATATGTAGTTTTACCAAACTTATTTTATCTTGAACATTTTTTTTCCTGAGAAGTATTTTTTCACATCATTGTTCTGTATAGAACAATTTGGGAAACATACACATACATAAGATGAATTGCTTATGCAATTTTATTTTTTATTTTTTTATTTTAAGAATTTTATTTATTTAATTGACAGAGAGCAAGAGAGGGAACACAAGCAGGGGGAGTGGGAGAGGGGGAAGCTGGCTTCCTGCAGAGCAGGAAGCCCAATGCAAGGCTTGATACCAGGACCCCAGCACCAGGACCTGAGCCAAAGGCGGACTCTTAATAACTGAGCCAACCAGGCACCCCTCAGTTTTATTTTTTTAAAGTGATCAAATTGAGAATATTTTTAATATATCATGCAGGTGCTAAAATGACAATACTCATCTCCAAGTTGGTTATGAACTTAAATATCAACAAATATGAATTTTTGTAAAATAGTAGTGAAAAAGTTTTATATGGGGCGCCTGGGTGGCTCAGTGGGTTAAAAGCCTCTGCCTTTGGCTCAGGTCATGATCTCAGGGTCCTGGGATAGAGCCCCACATCGGACTCCTTGCTCGGCGGGGAGCCTGCTTTGTCCTCTCTCTCTGCCTACTTGTGATCTCTGTCTGTCAAATAAATAAATAAAATCTTAAAAAAAAAAAAAGAAAAAGTTTTATATTTCTATAGCTATCAATTTAGGCTCATATTAATTTTTAGAATTTCTTGTTTACTTTTGACATTACTGTAAAACATGATTTTTCTTCCTTGAGTAAAAATACTCAAATGGCATTTTCATAACATGCTTATTTATGACCCTTTTAAAGTAAATCTCACTATGAAACAAGAAAAAGTCATAATCTTATAGTTATATCTGAAATCTTTCAGGAGTATATTGACGTGGCCAAACATTTCTTATTGAAACTTGTGTTAAAATTTATTATTTTTAAGTCTATAAGAATTATGTTAATTATATTTTGCTTCTAGACTTTTTAAAAATATTTTAACTTATTAGAAAGAAATGTGTTTACCTAATCTGCATGTAAATATCAGCTTTTAAGAATGTTGGCTACCTTACTATGTGATGAAATACTGAATCAAGTGTGGGGTTGTATAATTCCAATTTGAATTTATTTAAAATATTTTCCAGTTTGAGCAACTATTTATTTCATCCACAGTGTATTTCATTGGGACAAGTTAGTTTGAAGAGTATTTGACAGGGTAACTGAGGATCATAGCAGTGTATAGAGTCATGTTTAAAATCACACTGCTTTGTTTTGAATCACAACTTTGCTAATTGTGGCTTTGGACAAATTGCTTACCCTTTGTGCTTGTTCCCTGATTAGTAAAGTTGGGATAATAATAATGCATATTTTATAGGGTTGTTATGAGGATTTATTTGTATTTATGTTTAATTACATAAAAGTTGTGAATTACTTAAAACTGTGCCTGGCTCATGATACGTGCTTAGTAAATATTGTGAATTATTACATGCTGTTCGTTAATTATAGTTCATAGGATTTGATGGGGGAGAAGAAAGTTTGTGTTCAGGTATATTCTTATGAATTAGACTTACCAGTAGATAATCAAATATTGTTTTTAAATGAAACCAAGGGATAATGAATATGGGGAAAGTACGGTTTTTTAAAGCCCTCAGGTTTCAAAGTCAGAGCAATGTTGATTCTTTTACTTCCTACCTGTTGTGTGTTCAGGCAGTTTACTTAACCTTTCAAAGCCATGGTTTTGTTATCTATATAAAGGGGATGAATCCGTGCTTCATAGAGTTACTATGAGGAGCAAAAGAGGAAATTTACATAAAATACTTAGCGCATGGCAGGATATAGTAAGTGATTGATAGGTTTGTGTTATTGCTACTATTATTATTGTTTTAAATTTATTGTATAGCTAATTATTTCAGAAAATCACTTTAAATGAAAAAAATCTACAAACACAAAAATCATCTAGTAAAAATTAGAATTACTACTGAGAACTGTGAATAAGAACAATATAAGAGGTGAGTGATAACAAAAGATAACTTTGCCTGCATTGCAGTTTTGCCTAAGCCAAACTACATATAAGAATAGTTTTATTTATACCTCATTGTTGTCAGTGAACATTTATTAGGCTTGCCTATGTTTGTGCTCTTGTAAGGATCCATTAATAGACAACTTCCTTACCCATTAGGATGTATTCTTCCTACATAGGAATTGTTCCTATGTACCAGGTTTAATATGTTGGAAAACTGTACTGTGTTATAGTACAATATAATAAAAATTTCACTTCTTATTATGGATGAGATAAAACTCTCCCTTTAGTTTTGAGATATAGCCATTATTATTATTATTATTATTATTATTATTA
>ML103348.1:0-26190 GCA_003697995.1 Taxidea taxus jeffersonii
TTTTTTTTAATTTTTTAAAATTTTAGTTTACTCTTTTTTTTGTTTTTATTTTTAAATATTCATATAGAGTTAAACTTCAAGGTAATCCCCTTTCCCCAATCAATGCTACTCCTATAGGTAAACCAGTTTTTAATCCCCCTTTATCTTAGAAAAGTTGAGTCGTTTAACAAAGATATCAAGATACATCCAGGAAGAATCAAAATAACCTTCCTCACCTACACTGAGAATTTATAACCACTCTCCCATCTTTTTCTCCCACCAGTGTTTCTGTGTATTTGTTTTTTGTCCTGGTAGTATATAAATGTTATACCTGGGGCTCTTTTTGACTAGGGCGAGGTTGGTTTTTTTTTTGTTTGTTTTGTTTTGCTTTTATATATAAATTTTTTTTCTCTTGTCATCTACTTTTATCAGTCTTTTTGTTTGTCTGTTTTTGTTTGTATACTTCATAAATCTTACCTTGGGGCCCATTTGGGCTGGGCCTTCTCTTTTATTTTATCTTTCTTTTTTTTTTTTCCTGTCTCTCTCTTTCTTTCTTTCTTTTTTTTTTTTTACTTTCTTTTTTCTTTCGTTTGGGAGGGGACTCTTGATTGCTCAGAAATGTTCCAGGGTGGACCTTGCCTGGATCACATTCGATACATTCTCTTACATCTGTTCAGCCATCACTTACCAAAATGACTAGGAGGAGGAATGACCAACAGAAGAAAAATCCAGAGGCCAGGCCTTCTGCAACAGAACTAATGGCTATGGACATAGACAATATGTCAGAAAGGGAATTCAGGCTAACAATTACCCAGGCAATAGCTAGGTTGGAGAAAGCCACGGATGACAAAATGGAATTAATTAGGGCAGGAGTGAAAGCCACCAGGGATGATGTTCACAATGTTCTCAATAAGTTCCAATCTAATCTAATTTCTCTAAAAGCTAGGGTCACTGAGACAGAAGATAGAATTCATGATCTGGAGGACAAACAGATAGAGAGAAAGGATCAGGAGAAAGCCCGGAACAAACAGCTTAGAAGCCATGAAAACAGAATTAGGGAAATAAATGATGCCATGAAATGTTCCAATGTCAGAATTATTGGAATCCCTGAGGGGGAGGAGAAAGAACGAAGACTAGAAGATATAGTTGAACAAATTCTCCAAGAAAATTTTCCCAATATGGCGAATGGAACCAGTGTCCATGTACTAGAGGCAGAATGGTCTCCCTCCAAGATTATAGAATCAAGAAAGACCTAAAGACACCTAATAGTGAAAATGATGAATCATAATTGTAGACAGGACCTCTTGAAAGCAGCTAGGACAAAGAAGTTCCTTACGTACAGAGGAAAGCCCATCAGGATAACGTCAGACCTCTTCACAGAAACCTGGCAAGCCAGAAAGGGCTGGCAAGATGTATTCAGGGCACTAAATGAGAAGAACATGCAGCCAAGAATACTTTATCCATCAAGACTGACATTCAAAATGGATGGAGAGATAAAGAGTTTCCAAGACCGGCAAGATTTAAAAGAGTATGCGACCAACAAGCCAACACTGCAGGAAATATTAAGAGGGGTTCTATAAAAGAGGAAAAATCCCAAGAATATCATTGAACAAAAATATATGGAGACAATCTACAGAAAGAGACTTCAAAGATAACACGATGTCAATAAAAATGTATCTCTCAATAATCACTCTCAATGTGAATGGCCTAAATGTGCCCATAAAATGACACAGGGTTGCTGATTAGATAAAATGACAGGACTCATCCATATGTTGTCTATAAGAGATCCATTTCGAACTTACGGATATACCCAGACTGAAAGTGAAGGGATGGAGAAGCATTTTTCATGCCAATGGGCCTCAAAAGAAGGCCGGGGTAGAGATTCTCATATCAGATAAATTAGATTTTAAACTAAAGACTGTAGTCAGAGATACAGAAGGACACTACATAATTCTTTTTTTTTTAAGATTTTATTTATTTATTTGACAGACAGAGATTACAAGTAGGCAGAGAAGCAGGCAGAGAGAGAGAGGAGGAAGCAGGTTCCCTGCTGAGCAGAGAGTCAGATTCAGGGCTTGATCCCAGGACTCTGGGATCATGACCTGAGCTGAAGGCAGAGGCTTTAACCCACTGAGCCACCCAGGCGTCCCGACACTACATAATTCTTAAAGGGACTATCCACCAAGAAAATCTAACAATTGTAAATATTTATGCCCCCAATATGGGAGCAGCCAATTACATTAAAAAAAAAACTGTAATCAAGATAAACAGTCATATTCACATGAATACATTAATAATAGGGGATCTTAATGCACCACTCTCAGTAATAGATCATCCAAGCAGAAAATCAGTAAAGAAACAAGAGCATTGAATGAAACATTGGACCAGATGGACCTCATAGATATATACAGAATGTTCCACCCTAAAACAACAGAATACTCATTCTTCTCAAGTGCACATGGAACCTTCTCCAGAATAGACTACATACTGGGTCACAAATCAGGGCTCAACCTATACCAAAAGACTGAGATTATTCCCTGCATATTCTCAGATCACAATGCTTTGAAACTGGAGCTCAATCACAAGGAAAAGTTTGGAAGGAACTCAAACACCTGGAAGCTAAAGACCACCTTGCTAAAGAATGCTTGGATCAACCAGGAGATCAAAGAAGAACTTAAACATTTCATGGAAACCAATGAGAATGAAGACACTTCGGCTCAAAACCACTGGGCTGAATATGGGATACATATGGAATACAGCAAAGGCAGTCCTAAGGGGGAAATACATAGCCATCCAAGCCTCCCTCAAAAAAATTGAAAAATCCAGAATACACCAACTGTATCTACACCTTAAAGAACTGGAGAATAAACAACAAATTAAGCCAACTCACACACAAGAAGGGAAATAATCAAGATTAGAGCAGAGATCAATGAGATAGAAACTAGAGATAGAGTAGAACGCATCAATGAAACTAGAAGCTGGTTTTTTTAAAGAATCAGTAAGATCAATAAACCATTGGCCACACTAATCCAAAAGAAAAGAGAGAAGGCCCAAATTCATAAAATTATGAATGAAAAGGGAGAGATCACAACTAACACCAAGGAAATAGAAACAATCATCAGAAGTTATTATCAACAATTATACCCCAATAAGTTACGCAATCTAGATGAAATGGATGCATTCCTGGAAAACTATAAACTTCCAAAATTGAACCAGGAAGAAATTGACAACCTGAATAGACTGATATCTAGTAACGAGATTGAAGCAGTGATCAAAAACCTCCCAAAAAACAAAAGCCCAGGACGCAATGGATTCCCTGGGGAATTCTACCAAACTTTCAAAGAAGAAATAACACCTATTCTCCTGAAGCTGTTTCAAAAAATTGAAGCAGAAGGAAAACTTCCAGACTCTTTTTGTGAATCCAGCATTACCTTGATCCCCAAACCAGGCAAAGGCCCCACCAAAAAAGAGAATTTCAGACCAATATCCCTGATGAATATGGATGCCAAGATTCTCAACAAGATCCTAGCTAATAGGACCCAACAGTACATTAAAAAGTTTATCCACCATGACCAGGTGGGATTTATCCTTAGGTTCTAAGGGTGGTTCAACATTTGCAAATCAATCAATGTGATAGAACAAATCAATAAGAGAAGAGAGAAGAACCACACGATGCTCTCAATTGATGTAGAAAAAGCATTTGATAAGATACAGCATCCTTTTCTGATTAAAACTCTTCAAAGTATAGGGGTAGAGGGAACATTTCTCAGCTTCATCAAATCTATGAAAAACACACAGTGAATATCATCCTCAATGGGGAAAATCTGACAGCCTTCCCTTTGAGATCAGGAACACGACACTGTCGTTCAACGTAGTATTAGAAGTCCTAGCAATAGCAATCAGACAACAAAAAGAAATAAAAGGTATTCAAATTGGCAGTGAGGAAGTCAAACTCTACCTCTTGGCAGAGGACATGATACCTTATATGGAAAACTGAAAAGACTCCACCCCCAAACTACTAGAACTCATACAGCAATTCAGTAATGTTGCAGGATACAAAATCAATGTACAGAAATCACTTGCTTTCTTATATACTAACAATGAAAATACAGAAAGGGAAATTAGAGAATCAATTCCATTTATGATGGCATCAAGAACTGTAAGATACCTGGGAATAAACCTAACTAAAGAGGTAAAGGATCTGTACTCGAGGAACTACAGAACACTCATGAAAGAAACTGAAGAAGACACAAAAAGATGGAAGACAATTCCATGCTCATGGATCGTAAGAATAAACATTGTTAAAATATCTATGCTGCCTAGAGGAATCCACACTTCCAATGCCATTCTGATCAAAATTCCACCGACATTTTCAAAGAGCTGGAGCAAACAATCCTAAAATCTGTATGGAACCAGAAGAGACCCCAAAATGCTAAGGAAATGTTGAAAAAGAAAAACAAAAACTGGGAACATCACGTTGCCTGATTTCAAGCTTTACTACAAAGCTGTGATCACCAAGACAGCATGGCACTGGCACAAAAACAGACACATAGACCAGTGGAAACGAGTAGAGAGCCCAGATAGGGACCCTCAACTCTATGGTCAAATAATCTTCAACAAAGCAGGAAAAAAATATTCAGTGGGAAAAAAGACAGTCTCTTCCATAAATGGTGCTGGGAAAATTGGACAGCTATGTGTAGAAAAATAAAACTCAACCATTCTCTTACACCATACACAAAGATAAACTCAAACTGGATAAAAGACCTCAATGTGAGGCAGGAACCCATCAGAATCCTAGAGGAGAACATATGCAGTAATCGCTTTGACATCAGCCGCAGCAACTTCTTTCAAGACATGTCTCCAGGGGCGCCTTGGTGGCTCAGTGGGTTAAAGCCTCTGCCTTCTGCTCAGGTCATGATCCCAGGGTCCTGGGATCGAGCCCCACAATGGGCTCTCTCCTCAGCCGGGAGTCTGCTTCTCCCTCATTCTCTCTGCCTACCTCTCAGCCTACTTGTGATCTCTGTCTGTCAAATAAATAAATAAAATCTTAAAAAAAAAAAAAAGACATGTCTCCAAAGGCAAAGGAAACAAAAGTGAAAATGAATTTTTGGGACTTCATCAATATCAAAAGATTCTTCACAGCAAGGAAACAGTCAACAAAACAAAGAAGTAACCCACAGAATGGGAGAAGATATTTGCAAATGACAATACAGACAAAGGGCTGATATCCAGTATATATAAAGAACTCCTCAAACTCAACACACACAAAACAGATAACCATGTCAAAAAATGGGCAGAAGACATGAACAGACACTTCTCCGATGAAGACATACAAATGGCTAACAAACACCTGAAAAAATGTTCTTCATCACTGGCCATCAGGGAGATTCAAATCAAAACCACACTGAGATACCACCTTATACCAGTTAGAATGGCCAAAATTAACAAGACAGTAAGCAATGTGTGTTGGAGAGGATGTGGGGAAAGGGGAACCCTCTTACACTGTTGGTGGGAATGCAAGTTGGTGTATCCACTTTGGAAAACAGTGTGGAGCTTCCTTAAGAAATTAAAAATAGAGCTACCCCATGACCCTGCCATTGCACTACTGGGTATTTACCCCAAAGATACTGATGTAGTGAAAAGAAGGGCCATTTGTACCCCAATGTTCATAGCAGCAAATGCCACGGTCGCCAAACTGTGGAAAGAACCAAGATGCCCTTCAAGGGATGAATGGATAAAGAAGATGTTGTCCATATATACTATGGAGTATTATGCCTCCATCAGAAAGGATGAATACCCAACTTTTGTATCAACATGGGTGGGACTGGAAGAGATTATGCTGAGTGAAATAAGTCAAGCAGAGAGAGTCAATTATCAATACGATTTTGCTTATTTGTGGAGCATAAGGAATAAGACGGAGGACATGGGGAGCTGGAGAGAAGGGAGTTGGGGGAAATTGGAGGGGGAGATGAACCATGAGAGACTATGGACTCTGAGGAACAATCTGAGGGTTTTGGAGGGAGAGGGAGGTGGGAAATGAGATTGGATGAGCCTGGTTGGGGGTATTATGGAGGGCACGTATTGCATGGAGCACTGGGTGTGATGCATAAACAATGAATTCTGGAACATTGAAAAGAAATGTTTTTAAAAAGGCAAAACAAACAAACAAATCTTTCTCTTTCTGTAGCCCTTGAGAGCTCCCTCTATTTGCTAGGTAGGATGCTGCTCAAGTTATGCATCAATCAGTGCCAATTTCTTTAAAATATACTCAGTTGAATTTTTGTTACTTAACATCACTAATCTTTAGACCAACTCCTTATAAGTCCGTGCTTCCTTTTATCAAATCCAAATGTCTTCTGTTTCTCACTTTCCCAAGCTTTTTCACTCTGTGTCTGAACCTATCCCTCTGGCAACTTTACATTATGGTATACCAGCTTTTTTTCACAACTGGGTTTTCAAAGTCCTTTCTACATCTTTGCCTCTCTTCTGAGGACATGACTTCCTCCATGGTCCTCTCATCATTCCTTATCAGTGATGTCCCTACCCTAAAATGCTTCCAGATCATTAACTGCTCCCATGTTCAACAAACACTCTTAAATTTCTAGCGACCCCATATCCCAGTTATGCATAGGTTTCCTGATCACTCCTCACTATACATGGCATGTTCCAGGATTAGATGACGTAATCTATATGAAATTCTTAGCATTGTGACAAGCACATATTAATGGCTCAGTCCTTACTAGCTATTGTCATTGTTATTAATTTTAGACTTTGTCTCACAGTCTTCTTTCCCTTCCTAAGTCCTGCCATCATTCTAAGAGCTTTATTGTGAAATGGACAATTTACCCATTCACATGTTAGCCTTTGAGACTCTGGGGTTAAACCATTCAATGGCCTTTCTGTCCTTTCTATTAGCCATTCACCTTGGAATTCCTGCACTTTGTAAACATTCAGTGTTCTAGTATCCCTCTAGTCCAAGCTGATGGGAAGATGAAGAATGGGGCGTGAATGGGGCATGATCTTCCCACAGTGCCAATTTCATTATGTCATCAACCAATTAGAAGACCTTCAACAGCTGCCTTTATGAAATTCAGTGCCTTTAGTTTATCATAAGTTAACTTCACAATCTTGACTCAATTTACATCTTCTCCCTCCTGCCATATATACCACACCCTTTAATCTCAAAACTCTCAATTCTAATGGTACTTTATCTTTTGTTCCTGTCTAGCCTTGGGCTTTTGCAAATATTGGCCCTTAGACTGGGCAGAGGAAAGAGGGCCTTCCTTTCCTCTAGGCCAGATTTTCCAGCTAATCTTTCAGTTTCCTAGCGTTTACCACAGCATGCCTTTCTAAACCCCTTCTCTGACACCCATAGCTCTACCTTTTGTTTTACCTCAAAGCCAGCATCCCTGGGGGGACCCAGTGTGTTGGCACATTGTATCACTTGCCCTACTGAATTGTAATTGTGCCCTGATGGTTCATTTATCCTTCCTTTTTACAAGACTAAATTATTGGAGGATAAGATCTGGTCTGATTGGATTTTGTTTTTATGTATCTAGTGCCTACTAATTCCTGGAGCACAGGTGGGACCCAATAACTATTCACTGAGTCAATGTATAAACTTAATCTAGTCTAGCACAGAATTTGATGACACCCTTTCACAAAGTTTCAAAGTAAGCTTGCCTTTAGAGATAAACCTATATTCCATCTCCTCAGGGGAATAAGTAACACCTACCTGAAGACCAAGACTGCTCTTCTGTCTTTTAAATTTAAATTAGATGGTGAAAGGTGGACTATATGCATAAATACTCCAAATAGAATTTAAAGATTTTTAATTTACACTAAATTTGCTTCTACAGCATTTGCTTTCTTCTGTTTCTTTACATCTATCAGGAAACGGTGAGTGAAATTAGATTTTTTCAAATATTACTCAGATGTTTTCCCCAATTGCTTTGTATTTCAAATATTAAACAAAAAGTATTTAATTCGTTTCTTGCCAAGGGAAAAAAAAGCATAGGGGGTGAGTTTGGTTTATTGAACATTTAGTTTGTTATTAAATTAAATGAATTTCAAAAATACATATAAAATTTTAAAAACCATTTTCCCTTGCAGTTTATTCAACTATGAATTAGATAATTTTCAAATAAAACTATTATTTGAATGTGAAAGCTAACTGGGATTTCAATTAAAGCATATTCAAACCAAAAATGTTTTCAAAGTAATATTAATTTCCCTATAGTCTGTACAAACTTGAAGTACAGCAAAGTTAAATTTTCCTTCTTAGAGAGGAACACCTATTAGTGGAAAAACACATTTTTGCATGGGAAAGACTATATGAAGTTTGACAACTGAAATAAATTTCCTGTGATTGGAATACACACTTTAAAAATATCTGAAATTTCTTCAGGTTACTTTGGTTATCTTGTGCTATGGGATTTCTTAGTCTTTCAATATGCATGCATGTATAAGCATAAACATAAATATGCATGTCTGATTTAGAAACTTCTTTGCAACACAACACTTAGAAGAGTTCTACCAAGAGGGATTATTCTAGAAGAATAAGCTGTTGTCAGGCACAATTGTCAAAAACAATCGTAGAATTATTCTTAGCTTACTAACTGTTCCCCAAAGGAGTCCTTTCTGGTTTTATCTAAGGAATGAAATACTAAATTAATCCTTAAATTACTCAATCACTAGATAGAGTGTGTTAAGAAGGGCAGTATGATTATCTTGAATATTATCATTTTTTAAAGTTTAATACAAATGTTTTAGATCAAATGATTGTGAACACTTAGACAAGTGCTTTTTGATGGAAATGTGCCCCATGAGCAAGTGGTCCAAGTATTTACTGCTTTCTGTCACAGCATTTCAACTCTTTGCATTTGCATCTATTTCTTTCTAAGAATTTGCTTAATTGTCATGATCTATTTGCAGTTCTCTTAATAATTCAAGGGCCCTCTTTTTGTTTTCTGCCTCTGCCCCAAGTCTTTCTGACCACATTTACTCCTCTCCTCTGCCCGTTAGATAAAAGTCAACAAACTCAGCTCCATCCTTGCAAACAACAAGTTGCTGTAATAGTCTCAGCCTAAATATCTCACTTGCCCTTCAGAGTAAGCAGAGCTTATCAAAGATTTCAGACTCCCTCTTTGGCCTAGTTCCCCTACTTTACTGTTTTGGTCATAACTTCTAGAATATCCTCTCACTCTCACTTTAATCATCTATCATTTACAAAAAAATAAAACATACCAGTCTTAAGTGTATAATTTGGTGTTGACAAATGTATACATTTGTGTAATTACCACCCAAATTATGAGATAAAATATTTCCTTCACTTCAGAAAGTTCGATTGGGTCCTTTTGAAGTCATGTCTCCCGCTCCCATGCCTGGAACCTACTGATCTGTTTTCTGTCACTGTAGTTTATCCATTTCTAAAGTTTCACTAATATGGAACCCTACAGAATATAATCTTCTGCACAAAGTGAGGAGTAGTGTGAGGAGAGTTCTTTAGTGTTTGACTTCTTTTGCTTAGAATAATGTTTTGGTGATCGGTTTTAAGGAGGGCACATACTGCATGGAGCACTGGGTGCTATATGCAAACAATGAATCATGGAACACTACATCAAAAACTAATGATGTACTGTATGGTGACTAACATGACACAGTAAAAAAAAATGCTTTGGAGATTCTTCTGTATTATTGCCTGAATCTGTAGTTTAGTCCTTTGAGTATAATAAATCCATTGAATGGCTATACTGTAATTTACTTATGCACCCACCTGTTGAAGGACATTGGGTTATTTCTAGGTTTTGATTGCTGAGAGTAAAGCTGCTTTTAAGGACTTGCTGTACTGGTGTTATAAGAATATGGGAATTTGTTTTTCATGGTTAAATACAAGAGTAATGCTACTAAATCAAATAGGGCTACTAAGTTGTATGGTAAGTATTTAATTTTATAAAAGACTATTGTACTTTTTCCAGAGTGGCTATGATATTTTATGTTCCCACCAGAAATGTAGGAGAGTTACAGTCGTTTTGCATCTTTGCCAATCTTTTCTATTGGAAGTCTTTTTAATTTTAGCATTTAATTGGTATGATTTCTCATTATGATTTTAATTTTCATTTCCCTTTTTAAAAAAATCAACTGAGTAAATTTGAAGATCAAATTTGCAATCACAATTGAGCAATATCCTATCTAGAAAATAGAAAGACACTCCAAAGAGATGTACAAAATGTAAGGCTTTTATAGACAGAAAGGGGACAAGACAAAGAAAGTGTGTTTCAAGCGAAAACCATCCTTTGTGTAAGGCATGTCTTACAGGGCAGGATTACTTCACTAGTGCTGACCAGATAATTCCAGACTGACTGGTTAAATGTTGCTTTCCAGGGCACCTGAGTGGTTCAGTCATTGGGCGTCTGCCTTTGACTCAGGTCATGATCCCAGGGTCCTGGGATCAAGCCCCGCATCAGGCTCCCTGGTCAGCTGGAAGCCTACTTCTCCCTCTCACATTCCCCCTGCTTGTGTTCCTCCTCTCGCTGTGTCTTTCTCTGTCAAATAAATAAATAAAATCTTTTTTTTTTAAATTTAAATCAATCAATAAATAAATAAATGTTACTTTCCTGAAGAGGCTGAAACTGCAATTAGGTTAGGTATTAAGTCTTGGTTTGTTGGCATGGGGCTTAGCACAAGTAACTCTATTTTGGACCTGTTACTTCTTTTTTTAACACCCTAATGAATAATCATTAGCATCTTTCCATGTGTTTTCAGTGCCATGTGCTTGGTTAGATTTTTTTTTAAAGATTTATTTATTTATTTATTTATTTATTAGAGAGAGAGAGAGAGAGAGAGTGAGCACAGGCAGACAGAGTGGCAGGCAGAGGCAGAGGAGAAGCAGGCTCCCTGCCAAGCAAGGAGCCCAATGTGGGACTCGATCCCAGGATGCTGGGATCATGACCTGAGCTGAAGGCAGCCGCTTAACCAACTGAGTCACCCAGACGTCCCTGCCCTGTGCTTGGTTAGATTTATCTTCCTGTTTTTTACTTGGGGTTTGTTGAGCTTCAATCTGTTAGTTTATAGTTTTCATAATAAATGGTAAATATTCAGCCATTATTTCTTCAATAATTTTTTTTGTCTGAATCCCCACCTCCTACTTTGTGAGACTCTTAGTTATGTGTAATGTATTTTAGGCCACATTATGGTATTCTATTCATTTTTTTAAAATATCATTTCCTCTGAGTTCCATTCCAGATATTTCTCAAGTCTTTTTTATCTGGTATATTGTGGTGTCTTATCTGCAGTTTTTCATCTCAGATGTTACATTTTTCACACCTACAAGTTTAATTTGGATCTTTTTATAATTTCTATTGCTCTTCATCAAATGCATGCCTTCCTCTAACCTTCTTGAGCATATGAAGTACATTTTTAGTGTTTTGTCTGCTGATGGTGTTAGCTATGTCATTTCTGCATCTGTGTCTGAAATTTTTCTTCACTTGGCATTGGGACATGATTTAGTGTTTACACCCCTGGCCATCTATAATTAGATACCAACACTGTCAGTTTTATGTTATTGGATGTCAGTTTTGGTGTTCTTTTAAGTATTTTTAGGTTTCAGTTCTAAGGTGCAGGTAAATTACAAGCTTTATAGCAACATTATTGGTGATAGCCAAAAGTTAGTATTACCCAGGTCCCCTTCAATGGGTGAATGGTTAAACAAACTGTGTACATGAAATGCTACCCAGGAATAAAAAAGAATGATATTATTTATCTATGCAACAACCTAGATGAATTGCCAAAGAATTACACTGATGAAAGAAACCAATCCAAAACATTACATGTTGCATGATTCCATTTATATAACATTCTTCAAAGAACAAAATTATAGAAATGGAGAACAAATTAGTGGTTGTCAGGAGTTAATGAGAGGATTTGAGGGAGAGGTGAGTGGTATGTTTATAAAAGGGCAAAAAGAAAGATCTTTGTGGTGATGGAAATGTTTTGTATCTTGGCTGTATCAACATTAATATCCCGGTTGTGATACTGTAAGAAAAAATGAACAACAAAAAAGTAAAAGTTAGAAAACATCAATGGGGAAATAAACAATCTTCAAATGGTGTTAGCTATTTGTAAAAGTTCAAATTCCATTTTGGAGAGCATTTTGATAGTATCTACTAAAAATAAATGATTATACCTTTTGTGCAATAATTCTAGCTCTGTGGATATACAGATGAAATAACTATGCACAAGATTATTCACTGTGGCATTGTTACTGGAAACAATCCAAGTGTCATCAATGGGAGCCTAGTTAGATAAATTATAGTACATCTGCTATGGGAATACTATATAGTTGTAAAAGAAAGAAATGGAAGGGCTCCATTTACTGGTGCAAAGAGATCTGTAAGACATATTAAATGACAAAAAAAAAGCAACATGGTTAAGTGTTTTCAATATTCCACTTTTTGTATAAAAAGGGAAATTTAAGATTATCAGGACTTACCAGTATTCTAAAGTAACTGTGCACACATGCACCAAAATAATGACATTGGGTATGTGGTCATCAATGTCTGTGTTTTGGAGGGTTGTTGGGAATCAGATGGATAGAGAACAGGACTGGAAAAGAGACCTTCACTGAACACTTTTTATTTCTTGATTTTCAAAATGTACATATTACCTCTTCAGAAATAAAGTTAAAATGAATACATCAACTTCATCCAAGCCTAGTAGATAGAGACAAAGGTAATCTTAATCAATTAATCTTGATGCCTGTGTCAAATTGCTAGTATGAATAGACTTTATATATTAAATATTCAACACAATTCTGTCAATAAGTATAGCACACAACTCCATTTAGAAACACTTTCATAAATAAAGTAATCTTTAAAAAAAAATAGAACCACACAGAAAATATCAGTGATCCTGTCTGGCCAAAGGGTATTATTTAACACATTTTCAGCAATGTAATTTTTTAAAATAATATCACAATATCCCACATTCTTGGCCATTTTTTTTTTTTTTTTTTTTTTGTGAAGCAAGCAAAGCATTTATTTGGGGTCTTAGGTATTGCAATATTCTGGAGACAAAATATTGACCAAAATTGCAAGTGTGCTCCAAATTGCTGGCAGAGAGTTCAGGCTTATAGAGACAAAGTCACAAGGTCACATAACATATTTTAAAAGATTTATGAATGGTGCTGAAGGAGTTTGAACTGGCTATATAATACACAATTGGATTTTTAGCTAACTGATATTACCTTATCTCTAATTCAATCCAAAGCAGAAAGTATATTCCAGGAGGTGTCATGGTTGCAACTGACAAGTTACAATCGACAAAAGTCCAAAGCCCATGGGCCCTGTTTTCTCAGTGTCCTTCCAACTCCATTTTGAATGGTCCCTTAGCAATGCTAATTTCATGTTGAATTTTTTTTCACAAAACAATACCTATACTTCCTTAACGCCAATCTTAAACCAGACTCTGATGGCAGACATTCTTGGCCATTTTTATTCATCTTTGATAGTCTTTCCTCTTTTTATTTTTAAGATTTTATTTATCTTTTTGCCAGAGAGAGAATGAGCACAAGCAGGGGGGTGGCAGGCAGAGGGAGAAGCAGGCTTCTCACTGAGCAAGGAGACTGATGCAGGAGTAGATCCCAGGACCCTGAGTCATGACCTGAGCTGAAAGCGGAGGCTTAACTGACAGAGCCACCCAGGCATACCTCAGCAATGTGATTTTTAACACTGAAATGCATATGATTTTTATTACTGAAGAGACACATACATGAAGCCATATCATCATGTAAGAACAATTTTACTTTCTCTTTCAAAGTCATGTGATCCTCTTCTGATCTTTTTGGAGGAAACTCCAGTGTACCCTGAATTGTTCTACAGACAACCAAATCAATGAGCTGTAAGTGGGAAACCTCAAGAGTATTTAACCAAAACAAGGAGTTGTTTGAATTCAGCCTTTTTTTGGTGTTCTAACCAAAATCATGAAAATAAAATTATAAGACATATGCTCTATATCCCAAGAGAAACCCCAAAACTTGAAGCTTTACACCCTTATATTAAAATGTAGCTAAAATTAGTTCAAGGATGCCTAAACTATAGGAAATATATGTAACATATATGAGCTCCTCTAAAAGTGGCTCTAGGTCAGCCTGTTCAGTGGGAAGGTGACACTAACTACATATGTAATTATAAGTTGTCTTCGATCTACATTTAAAAAGCTGAAGTTAATTTTAATATATACGTTTTTTTTTTCCTAGAGAATGTGCAAAGCATTGCAAATTGGGGTTGGGGGGGACAAGGGAGAGGGAGAGAGAATCTTTTTTTTAAATAAAACAATCTTTTTTTTGAAGGTTTTATTTATTTATTTGACAGACAGAGATCACACAAGTAGGCAGAGAGGCAGGCAGAGCGGGGAGGGGAGAAGCAGGCTCCCTGCCGAGCAGAGAGCCCGATGCGGGTCTCCATCCCAGGACCCTGGGATCATGACCTGAGCCGAAGGCAGCAGCTTAACCCACTGAGCCACCCAGGCATCCCAGGGAGAGAGAATCTTTTTTTTTTTTTTAAGATTTAATTTATTCATTTGACAGAGAGACAGAGATCACAAGAAGACAGAGAGGCAGGCAGAGGGAGAGGAAGGGAAGCAGGCTCCCTGCTGAGCAGAGAGCCTGATGCGGGGCTCGATCCCAGGACCCTGGGATCAGGACCTGAGCCAAAGGCAGAGGCTTTAACCCACTGAGCCACCCAGGCGCCCCCCAGGGAGAGAGAATCTTAAGCAGACTCTGTGCTGAGCATGGAGTTGCTTGGTTCAATCCCACGACCTGAGATCATGACCTGAGCTGGAAACAAGAGAGTCAGATGCCCAACTGAGTACACCACCCAGGCACCAGGCACCCCAATTTTAATAGATTTTAACACAATATATTCAAAATATTATTTCAATCTATAATTAATATAAAAAAATCTTATCCATTTTTAAAATTTTTTCAGTATTCCAAGATTCATTGTTTATGTACCACACCCACTGCTCTATGCAATACATGTCCTCCTTAATACCCACCACCAAGCTCACCCATCATCCCACACCCCTCCCCTCTAAAACCCTCAGTTTGTTTCTCAGAGTCTACAGTCTCTCATGGTTCATCTACCCCTCCAATTTGCCCCAAATCACTTTTCCTTTCCTTCTCCTAATGTCCTCCATGTTATTCCTTATGTTCCACAAGTGAAACCATGTAAAAATTGACTTTCTCTACTTGACTTATTTCACCCATCATAGCCTCCTCCAGTTCCATCTATGTTGATACAAAAGTTGGGTATTCATCCTTTCTGATGGCTGAGTAATATTCTATAGTATATATGGACCACATCTTCTTTACCCAAATGTTATCCAGGTATTTTATATCTTTCATACTAAATCTTCAAAATCCACTGTGTGTTTCTTTTTTAAGATTTTGTTTATTTAGTCGATAGAGAGAGACATAGCAGGAGAGGGAACACAAGCAGGGGGAGTAGGAGAGGGAGAAGCAGGCTTCCTGCCAAGCAGGGAGCCCCATATGGGGCTCAATCCCAGGACCCCAGGATCATGATCTGAGCCAAAGGCAGACAATAACTCAGCCACCAGGTGCCCCCAAAATCCACTATATTTTACACTTAAAGTAGTACATCTCAATTCAGACTCTAGATTTTATTGAAATATTCGTTCTGTATCTGTATTTCAAAAATTTACAGTTAAAAAAGTAAATTTACATATCCAAGTTGTTTTAAACAAAGTTAATGGTTTTTCCATAACCTCATCTTTGAACTAAAAGTTTGTACCCCTTTACCAACCTCTCCCTATTTCCCCCACATCAGTATGGATGAATGAATCTGGCCATTCATCTGTCTATGGATACTTGGGTTGTTTCTTTGTCTTGGCAACTGTAAATAATGCTATAAATGTGGGGGTGCATATCTTCTCTTGATTATGGAGTTACCAAAGTAGATGGGATCTCAAAATATCATACATTTCTTTGCCTTTAGTAAGATTCATTTGTATATCTGTGTTGCATAAGAAGAGGAATTGGGGGAATAGCAATCTTGTAGGACTGAATCTTTAATCTATGGTATCTAATGCCACCTTTAGGTAAATAGTGTATAATTAAGTTAATTGTTAAACACCCAGCTGCTATCACAGAATTGCTTGATGTGTAGATAACCCACATACCTGGTATTAGAGTGAAGCAGTGTTGCACTAGAGTGTCAAGTAGAGGAGACACAAGAGTGGTTTTCCCTTTACACTTATCATCTACTACTTCTATGGCTTTGGTGCTTACACTCAATCCTTTAATCTTGTTACAGTCTGTATGAAGATAGTGGGAGATGAGCATCAATGTGAATGCCCTACGTTTTCAACACCAGATACAAAGGAATTTCTCCACACTTTTCCTATATTAAATTCTCAACTATAGGAATTTGTCTATGGAATCACCAATAGGGTTTACAAAAGCATCACATCAGAAAAGAAAAAATGGAGTGGAATTCCATACTGGAATGCAGCAGTTAAACAAGCTTTCAAATAAGTTATAGCTTTGTTTCAAGAAAGTCAGTGGTGAGGTTTATAAAATGCTCAAGGCTAAACACTATAAAATCACCAAGACACCTGTTATTGCTCAACAAATACTCACTTATTGAAAGGAGAAATGAAGAAAAGCAATTGTTTCTCCAGCTGAAATGAAATCAGCTTTAGGTGTTCCTCTGATTTGTGGACTCCCCATGATTAAATTCAGATGTTTTTAAGGATGATTTGTTAGATTTTCAATAACTCCTCCACCCCATTTTTTTAATTAGATAATAATAAGAAGAAATCTGCATTGTAAGATTGGTAGTGATTCTCTTTATTTTAAAAGACATACATAGACTAATATGTTGCCAAGCATAGCCTTTTTGTTCACTTAGGGAGTCCTTATGCATATGAAAAATTGAGAAGTGTTTGGGGTTTATGAGATCTAATCTTAAAGAAGTATAGAACCAGATTTAAGTAACATTGAGGCAAATCAAATGTGGCCAAAAGGTAAGAAATTCTGTCATTGATATAAGTAATCCAAAAGTCCTATGAGGTCAAAATAAAAAATAATGTTTTGTTCTGTCCTCCAGATTTACTTATCCATTGAAAGATGTTCTATGCTAGGCTGTTGATTGAGGGTCTGTTCTACAGTATGTGATGTGGCTGCTTTTCATGGAGGTTTAAAATTTTACTGGAGATAAAAATATACCTGTGTATAATAACTAGATTAATGCACAAGACAATGAACGTGAGGGGGTAAGGTGGGTGGCACAGACAATAGTTTAGTGACTAATTTCTGTAAGTGCTCACCAAACACATGAATATGTGATTTGGGAATAGGTAATAAAGGAGAACCAAAAAGCTTTTTGAGGGGATGAGCATTAGCAGGGAAATGAAAGTGGTTTATCAATTTACAGAGGGCAATGCTCACATGGAGTAGGACCAGCTTAAGCAAAGACCTACAGTTGGAGGAGTTTGAGGACACAGCTGAAAGAAACCCAAGGAAGTCCCCTAAAGGCCTTCATTCAAGACCTTGATGTCAAAAAATATTTCATTGATTTCATCCATTGGCTTGGGTATGTCCAAGGGGTTGTTGGGGAATAGAAGGTAATCTCATGCTGGATGGTGAGGGAATTATATTGTACTAAATTGAAATGAAGGGGAACCTGGGTAGCTCAGTCAGTTAGGTGGCTGCCTTTGGCTCAGGTCATGACCCCAGGATCCTAGGATTGAGTCCCACACTGGGTTCCCTGCTCAGTGGAGAGCTTGCATCTCCTTCTCCTTCTTCTTGTTGCTCTGCCTATTTGTGCTCTCTCTTTAGCTCTCTGTCAAATAAATAAATAAAATATTTAAAAAAATAAACTGAGATGGAGGTGTACCAGCAAGATGACAGAGGAGTAGGGGACCTCATTTAAACAGGTCCCCTGAATTTAGCTGGATATCTATCAAACCATTTTGAACACCCACAAAATCAGCCTGAGACATAAAAATATATATCTGGATCTTTACAAGCAGAAAAGCAACTGATTTTTGCAAGGTAGGAGGTGCAGAGTCATGAATCTGCAGGAGATATCAGAAGATAAACAGAAGGGGAAGGGAGCCTCCAGAAGCTGGCTCCTAGAAAGTGATATAACACCAGAGCACAAAATAAGAACACAGAAATCTGCTCTGAGAGACATCCCTCCCTGAAAGGGGCTCTAGAAATGAAAAAGCAGAATTCTAGGTAGGGCATTATGGTCTTGGGATATGAGGAAACACAGAACAAAAGGGAGTTCCTGAACCAATAGAGTATTGGAGCAGTGGAGCCAGGATTCAAGTTATGGTCAGCGAGCCCAGGCAGGCACTCTCAGCTGAGATCACCACAAACCATGAGCTGGGCCTATTGGTAATCATTCTCTTATTGAGCAGCCTGAAAAAGTCTGGAACCTGCACCTGACTGGGCAAAAGTTGCAGAGCTGTAGTGGCCCAGAAAGGACTTTAGAGTGGCACCCAGTCATGGTCCAGGAAGAACTTTAGAGTGGAACTCAGTCATGATCCAGGAGCTTCAGGTGTGCTTGAGCCCCTGGCTGCTTGAAGTTTTAGATTCACAAAGGGTGATGGCATTCCTGGGCCCCAGGGACTACCTCTGAGCATTGCTGTGGGCAGGCACTGTTGGAGGCTGCATTTTTCTGTATGTGGCACATACAGAAGAGGAGACTGTTTGTCCTAGAGGGTTTAGTAAAGAGGGCAGACTGAATTTTCTGCTCTGGGCCAGAGGTTTGGATGTGGCCATTTTTTGCTCTCATCCTCTGAAGAGGCGTGGAAAGCCCCCAGGAAATAAAAGCCACAGAGGGGACCAGTTGCCACTGAGCCCATGCCCAAGACAGGGGGTGGGGCAACACTGCACAAGCAGTTACCTGAGGGACAGTGGGCAGACCCCTTCCCCAGAAGACAGGCTGGAAGAACAGGTGGAAGACAGTCCTATGGATCCCATAAAACTGTAAAATCCCAATGCCAGGGGAAAAGTGCATATTGAGCTCCAGGTGTGACCTCACAACTTGTTTATTTTTCAGATAAAATTCTCCTTTTCTTTTTCTACCCTTTTTCTTATGCTTTTCTCTGCTTGTTTTTTTTTTCTTTTTACCTTCTCCTCATTTCAACTAGATATTTATCATATCCACTTATATTTCATAGTCACTTTTTAACTTGTATTTTTCACACATATTTTTCATAGATAATATGCTTCATTCATTTTAGTCCTTGTCACTCTATTCAATTTTACCATATATATGTATATATACATATATATAATGTTTTACTTTCTTTGTAATTTTGGAACATAGTGTTCTCTAACATACAGACCAAAATACACAGAAAAACAACTGAAACATCCTGCTTTGACCACACTGAGAGGCTATAGCCCTCCTTCCCCCCAACGCTTTTTGCTTTTTTTGTTTGTTTGTTTTTAATTTTTAATTTTTATTCTTCTGTTTCATTTTGACATTTTTTGGTGGTGTCTTCTGATCGCTCCAGATTTGCTAGGGTGCATCTTGCTTGGGTTGTGGATGATATTTTGGACTCTGCTCATTTGCTCAAGCACCCCTCAACAGAATAACTAGGAGGAGGAAGGAACTGTCAACAAAGAAAAAAACCAGAGACAATGTCCTCTGCCAAAGAACTAATGGATATGGATATAAGAAATATGTCAGAGATAAAATTCAGGATAGCAATCACAAAGTCAATAGCTAGGCTTGAAAAAAGCATTAGTGACAATATAGAATCTCTAAGAGCAGAAATGAGATCCAATCAGGCTGAACTAAAAAAATGTTATGAGGGACGCCTGGGTGGCTCAGTTGGTTAAGCGGCTGCCTTCGGCTCAGGTCATGATCCCAGCGTCGTGGGATCGAGTCCCACATCGGGCTCCTTGCTCGGCGGGGAGCCTGCTTCTCCCTCTGCCTCTGCCTGCCACTCTGCCTGCCTGTGCTCGCTCCTGCGCTGACAAATAAATAAATAAATAAATAAAATGTTATGAATGAGATGCAGTCTAAATGGGATATTTTAATAGCAAGAGTAAATGAGACAGAAGAGAGAATTAGTGATCTAGAAGATAAGCTGATGGAAAGGAAGAAAGTTCAGGAAAACAGAGATAGGCTCCTAGTAGTACATGAAAAAAAAAGGATTAGAGAGATTAATGATGCCATGAAACATTCCAGTGTCAGAATTATTGGGATCCCTGAGGGATGGAGAGAAAGGGCCAGAAGATATATTTGAGCAAATCATAGCTGATAACTATCCTAAGCTGGGGAAGGAAACAAGCATTCAGGTCTGAGAGGCTGAGAGGACCCCCTCAAAATCAATAAAAATAGATCAACACCCCATCATATAATAGTGAAGCTTGCAAATTTTACAACAAAAGAAACTATCCTGAGAATAGCCAGGGTAAGGAGGTTACTTTACATATGGAGGGAGGAACATCAGAATAATATCAGACTTGTCCACAGAAACCTGGAAAGCCAAAAAGGGCTGGCAAGACATATCCAGGGTATTAAATGAAAAGACCATTCAGCCAAGAATACTTTATCCAGCAAGGTTGTCATTCAGAATGGATGGAGAGATAAAGATCTTTTAGGGAAGGCAGAAACTGAAAGAATATGGGACCACCAAGCCAGCCCTGCAAAAAATTTAAGGGGGATTCTGTAAGGAAGAGAGACCCCAAGAGTCATATAGACCAGAGAGAAACAGAAACAGGGACTGTACAGGCAATACAATGGCACTAAAATCACCTTTCAGTAGTTACTCTGAATGTAAATGGACTGAATGCTCCCATGGAAAGACACAGGGTTTCAGATTGGATAAAAAAGCAGGACCCATCCATATGCTATCTATAAGAGGCTCATTTTGAACCTAAAAACACTGCCGGATTGAAAGTGAGGAGACAGGGAAACATTTACCTTGCTAATGGACCTCAGAAGAAAGCTGGGGTAGAAATCCTCACATCAGACAAATTAGATTGTAAACCAAAGACCAGGGGCACCTGGGTGGCTCAGTCAGTAAATCATCTGCCTTCAGTTCAGGTCATGATCCTAGGGTCCTGGGATTGAGCTCCACATTAGGCTCCCTGCTCAGTAGAGTGTCTGTTTTTCCCTCTCCCTCTGCTGTGCCCCCTGCTTGTGTGCTCTCTTTCTTTCTGTCAAACAAATAAATAAAATCTTTAAACAAAAAAATAAAAAAAAACAAAACAAAACAAAGACTGGTAAAAGATGTAGAGGGACACTATATCATACTTGAAGGGCCTATCCAATAAGAAGATCTAAAAATTGTAAATATCTGTGCCCCCAAAATAGGAGCAGCCAGTTAACAATGAGCTCGTCAATAACCAGTTAATAACCAAAATAAACATTGATGATAATACATTAATAGTAGGAGAACTCAACACTCCATTCACAGCAATGGACAGATCATTTAAACAGAAGATCAACAAAGAAACAAGAGCATTGAATGACACATTGGACCAGATGGACTTTATAGATAAATAAAGAATATCCCATCGTAAAACAACAGAATACTTGATTCTTCTCAAGTGTGGATGCAACTTTCTCTAGAATAGACCACATACTGGTCACAAATCAGGTCTCAATTGATACCAAAAAACTGAGATTATTCTCTGCATATTTTCAGACCACAATGCTTTGAAAGTGGAACTCAACCATAAGAGAAATATGGAAGGAACCCAAATATTTGGAAAATAAAAAGCATCCTGCTAAAGAATGATTGGTCAACCAGGAAAGTAAAGAAGAACTTAAACAATTAATTGAAATGAATGAGAATGAAAACACATCAGTCCAAAACATTTGGGATACTGCAAAGTTGGCCCTAAGAGGGAAATATACAGCCATCCAAGCCTCTTTAAAAAAATTAGAAAAATCCCAAATGCACAAGCTAACCTTATCCCTAAGGACCTGGAGAAAGAACAGCAAATAAAGCCTAAACCAAGCAGAAGAAAAATATTAGATTAGACCAAAAATCAACAAAATAGAAACTGGAAAACCAAAAATCAACAAAATAGAAACTGGAAACAAAATAGAAACTGGAAAATAGAAACCAAAATAGAAACTGAAAAATAGAATAGATAAATGAAACTAAAAGCTGGTTCTTTAAAAGAATTAATAAGATCAATAAACCTCTGGGCAGACTTATCCAAAAGAAAAGGGAAAGGACTCCAATCAATAAAAGCATGAATGAAAGGACAGAGAGCATGACTAACATTAAGGAAATAGAAATAATTATCTGAATATTACCAGCAACTACATGCCAACAAATTAAGCAATCTGGTAGAAATGGATGGATTCCTGAAACTTAACAACTACCAAGACTGAAACAGGAAGAAATTGACAATCAGAACAGACCAAGAACCAGTAAAGAAATTGAAACAGTAATCAAAAACCTCCCCCATAAGAGTCCAGGGCCAGATGAGTTCCCAGGGGAATTCTACCAAATATTTAAAGAAGAAATAATACCTATTCTACTGAAGGTGTTTCAAAAAATAGAAATGGAAGGAAAACTTCCAGACTCTGAGGCCAGCATTACTCTTATTCTAAAACCAGAAAAAGACCCCATCAAAACGGAGACTTACAGACCAAGATCCCTGATGAACATGGATGTCAAAATACTCACCAAGATCGTAGGCAATAGGATCCAACAGTATATTAAAAGGATTATCCATCACAACCAAAGGTAAAATTTATTCCTGGAATGCAAGGGTAGTTTATTCGCAAATCAACCAACATGAGAGAGCACATTAACAAAAGAAGACAAGAGCAGGTATAGTGCGAAGGACCACAGAGAAAGGAGGGAAAACTGAATGGGAAGAAATCAGAGAGGTAGACAAGCCATGACAGACTCTGGACTCCAGGAACCATACTGAAAGTCACAGATGGGAGGGGTGTGGGGGGATGGGGTAACCAGGTGATGGGTATTAAGGAGGGCACGTGTTGTGATGAGCACTGGGTGTTACAGGCAACTAATGAATCACTAAACACTACATCAAAAGTTAATGATGTACTGTATGCTAACTGGACATAATAACAATAAAAAAGAAAAGAAATCATAAACAAACAAACAGAGATGGAGATATGTACAAAAATATCTAAAGGAAAGCATTAGAGCCAGGCTGTGTGGAGATTTGGTTCCTTCCAAGGAAAGGTTTTATGTTGTCCTCTTTGGTCATGAATTCTGAAACTGTCTCTTTATTAGACTTAAATCTCTAAAACATCCCTATGTCTGGTTCAGTTTTTCCCAAGGCTATTACTAAGCAAAATGACCTTCTGTGAACATGAGGAAAGTTCTGTGACCTTCTGTATAGTATTAGAATGCTGAAACCAACAGATAATCAAGTTTAATCGTGTCATCAAAAAACTACCAGCTAGGGACGCCTGGGTGGCTCAGTTGGTTAAGCAGCTGCCTTCGGCTCAGGTCATGATCCCAGCGTCCTGGGATGGAGTCCCACATCGGGCTCCTTGCTCAGCAGTGAGCCTGCTTCTCCCTCTGCCTCTGCCTGCCACTCTGTCTGCCTGTGCTTGCTCCTGTGCTCTATCTGACAAATAAATAAATAAAATCTTTAAAAAAAAAAAAACCCTACCAGCTAGATAGGATTTTAGAAATCCTCTAATTTAGTCTCTTCCTATGAAATGGAAATTTAGGCAGAAAGATTATGCTACATGTATCAGATTTAAGAATTCATCTTTCTTGATTTAAGAAATCTGGCTTTATCTACTGAACTATGTTATCATACCTAATTTTGATGGCAGAAAAGGAATTCCCAACTTTCTTGGAACTATAATAGTTATTACTGATCTGATTGTGGTAGTGCTTCTAAACTTTCTAAAGGATGAGGGTTTTTTTTTTTCAGTTGAATTAAAATTGGACAATTAAAAGATAATTCAAGGTAATATGGGCTGTTATGAAACTAACAATGAGCTCATCAATAAGCAAGTATTCAGAGAAAAATCCAGTGATTAACATTAACTCAACAGGTCTAAACATGTTTGAAGGTTTCTAGCCTACAGTGACCCCTGGTGTTATTTTGAAAAACATGCAGTATGCTGCTATTCATCTCTCTCATCTTTAAGACCATGTATTAAAACAGTTCCTACTGTGCCTGGGTGGCTCAGTCAGTCAAATGCCTGACTCTTGATTCATCACAGGTCATGATCTCAAGGTTGTGAGGTCAAGCCCCACCTCAGGGTCTGCACTGGGCATGAACCCATTTAAGATTCTATCTCTCAACCTCTGCCACCTACTCCACCCCAAAAAAGAAATAGTTCTTGCCAAGAGTGGGCAAACGCTATGAAATAGTTTATTCCCAATAGATCATGAGGTAAAGAGCAAATTTCTCCATCAGAAATTAGATTTTGCACACTAAACATAAAAAAAATAACATATCAGGTAATACCTATACATATTATTTTAAAAATTTACAATAAAACTACTTGGAAACCACATTCATTTTGTCAAATCTCAACCATTAAAACAATCTGAGGGGTGCCTGGGTGGCTCAGTGGGTTAAACCTCTGCCTTCAGCTTGGGTCATGGTCTCAGGGTCCTGGGTTCAAGCCCTGCATCAAGCTCTCTGCTCAGCAGGAAGCCGGCTTCCCTCTCTCTCTGCCTGCCTCTCTGCCTACTTGTGATCTCTCTCTCTCTCTCTGTCAAATAAATAAATCTTAAAAAAAAAAAAAACAATTTGAAAAAGAAAAGTGATCACTGGAATTCAAACTTACCCTTAATATAATAGAAATCATTATCCAAAAAGATGTTTATAAAAGATATCTTCCAAGTCTCTTAACCCATAATTATACAGAGTTATGTGTCCTACCAAGAATGGCAAATTTAAGAGACTGGTTATCTAAATAACAATATGAGAGACAAAAATCTAGGTAACTTGTGCTTTATACCAGAACATTTAATTCTGAATATGCTATTGTAATGAGAACAAAGTTTTCACCTCACATCCTTCTTGGAACATCATAGGATAAAAAAGTAGAGAAGGAAAAAGAGAGGGGAAAAATAGGAAGAAAGGAGGGAGGGAGAGAGAGAAGAAAGGTAGGAAGGAAGAGTAGAGAAAACAATATATAGGTGGACTATTGCCTCCTGAGAGTTTGCTCTTAATGACCACTGAGTCCTCTGGGCCTACTGTAATGCCTAACATACATTAGGTTGAAAGGTGAAAGGTGTTGAAATAAAATAAGTATTCAGTGACACCGTTAGAGAATGGTATATCAGACTTTATTTAGGGGGACTGCTGTGATAGGTATAGGGATTATTATGCTCAGGTTTGCAATAGGGGAGAGCTATTGGCCTCAACTCTGAATGCCACAAGGAAAAGTGAGAATGGATAGCAAATGAGTAGGGTGGGAGTCAGCAGGTAAAAAATTACTAAGAAGAATCTTCAGGGATAAGGGGGGATTCTAGGTAAACTGACCTGGTGGCATTTTTGCTGGAGGCAGGCAGGGATGGTCAGATATCACTTGAGGCATGCTAGAAAATAAGGAACCCAATCAGGTATGGAGGGTGGTCAGATATCAAGGGAGGTTGAAACTGGCTAAACTGAGTCAACAGGATTCCTGCTAAAATGGGACAATGCAGAGACAAACAGGGAAGCCCAAAAGTTAAGGCCCCACTGGGAAGAGGATTCGGAGGAGTCTCACTGAAGTTTGGTCAAGGAGAGACTCTCTGTCAAAGAGCAGTTGAATATGGGCAATTTCATTAACCTATCTAAAGTTGACTGATTAAACTATGTAGAATATAAATAAGTTAACATGTATGTGTTCTGGCCAACAGGGTGGGTGGGTGTAGTGCTCTGCTCCTTGCCGGATTTTTTTTTTTTTTAATTTGGCTTAACCATCAACTAACCCTGTAATGAGACTGTATATGTCGGAATTATAAAGTTGTGTTACCACAAAGTATTATGCCCCTATGGAGGCAGTATAGAGTCCCTGGAGAGACACAGCAGTGGTAAGTTGATGTGTAAAGCTTATGGCCCAGCAATAATTAATGTAAAACAGGCAAATAGGTCTGTGTTTTTGAAGGGCCTGACGCCATTCAAGGCGGCAGCCCTTTTGCTGTTTACATTAAGCTGAAGACATTCCAAAGCGGTTCCTACACATGCAAATAAAGGATGGGACAAGAACCAATAGAAAT
>ML103348.1:35185-54523 GCA_003697995.1 Taxidea taxus jeffersonii
GTGTGTGTGTGTGTGTGTGTGTGTGTGTGTATAGATATGTATATATAATGGGGAAGGAAACAAGTTCTCAGATAACTTCAGAAAGGCAGAGTAGAAGTACCATAGAAGGTTTGTGGTTCCATGAAGACTCAGAAAACAAAGAAATGACATGCAACTGGGCAGACCAAGAAAAAAAGAAGTTTGAAAAATTGGTAGCCTATTGACAGGTGACCACTGAAAATTCCTGGAAAAGTGATAGCCTGAGCAAGGGCATAAAGCTAAAAGGGGGAAGGTTATATCTAGAATGAATAATAGCAGACAGTATTGAATGAGCACTTACCACATGGTAGGTATTGTTTTCAACTCCTTACAAATGTTATGTCACTCTATGCTGACAAAGTACTGCTCTGGTTTTCATTTTAGGGTTAAAGAAACAGAATCACAGAGTAAGGTACTTGCTCAAGATCAGCCAGCCAGTAGGAAGCATTGGCAGGACCCCAAGTCAGATTGAGTCCTTAGTGTGCCCAGAGTTCTCCCTCACGTAGGTCAGGATCTTCATTTGGAGGACATAAAAGGTCATCTAAGGACACTTTTTTTTTTTTTAAGATTTTTTATTTATTTACTTGACAGAGATCACAAGCAGGCAGAGAGGCAGGCAGAGAGAGAGGAGGAAGCAGGCTCCCCGAGGAGCAGAGAGCCCTATGGGGGGCTCAATCCCAGGACCCTGGGATCATGACCTGAGCCGAATGCAGAGGCTTTAAGCTACTGAGCCACCCAGGAGCCCCACCTAAGGACACTTTAAAATAGAGTAGACAGTAAGGCATTACTTGGGCCAGATGAGAAATCATGAGATTAAAGTGGAAGGGCCAGTTTCTTCATCTACTGTCCAACACTGTGCGAGGTTAAGTTCACCTAAGTTTTGCACTGTGAGAAGTTACAATTCTTCATGCCTCTCCCCTCCAAAGAGAAAGTGAGCTGCCCCCTAGGTGAGGTGAGGTGCTCTGCTCTCCCATCAGCTGTGTAGCCTATTCAATAATATTCTTATCCCTCTTAATTGGAATTAAATCACTAAAAGGGAGGAACAATTTCTTCCTTATTTTTATGATCCCTGTTAATGTCAACAAATATTTAATATGACTACATATGAATATCTGATCACAACTTTCCATTTAAAAAATAGGAAATATTGCAAGCAAACACAAAAGGATAGATACTGACATAATGAACACTCAATGTACCCATTACCCACATTTAACACATCTTAACATATGACTATATGTATTTCAGATTTTTTTGGAAAAGAAACATTATATATATAACTGAAGCTCCGTAGGTCAGCCTCTCTTAGTCCAATTCTTTCCTCTCCTACCTCACCATCCTGGTTGTGGTATATTTCATTACAATGTGTGTGCCTGTATTTTGATTATCTGCACATTATTTTCTGTGTTTTAAGTTTTTTCCCCATTCAACATTATCTTTAAAAACATGCAATTGTCTTTTTCTTTTATGATTTAGATATGGTTCAAAATTCAAATGATTCAAAGGAGTATGCAATGGAAGTTTCTTTCCCAGAAAGGTGTTCAAACACCCAGTTTCACTTCCTGGAAGTGAAGTTTCTTTCCTGGAAGAAACCATGTTTCCTGTTTCCTCTGTATTCTTTCAGAAATGTTCTATGCATATTAAGCCAATACAGAGATATTCCTGTTTTTTTTTTTAACTTAAAAAGGTAGCTTGCTGTTAATGCACCTATTTTTTGTTCATTCAACAATGCACCTTAGAGATAATTACATAACATGTACAAAGAGATCCCTTATTCTTTTGTCCCAAATGCATTGGGACATCATTTATTTAATCTGTCCTCTATGAATGAACAATCCATATTTTACTACAGCAAATAATATTGAAATAACTATTCTTGTTCATATGTCAGTTCCCATACATCAAGACATATCTACAGAATAAATTACAGTTGACATTTTCATGGTAATATTAATCATAATGGGTTGTTAATTGTCCTTCCTTAAGGATGTAATATATTATATTTCCCTGAAGTAAGTGCCAATTTTCTCACACCTTTTCCAATACTGCATATTATCAAATGTCTTTATTTTTACTTAAATATTGTGTTTTTGAGACATCATAGTGGTACACTAAGCCACTGTTCATGCAGTTTTAACTACTGGGTAGTGTTCAGTTGTACAAATTGAATATACTGCAAAGTACTTACCCACACACCCACTGATGGACAATTACATTTGTCTCATGTCACTTTATCCTTTTTTTTTTTTTCATTTTATTTATTTGACAGAGAGAAAGCACAAGCAGAGGGGAAGGGAGAGGGAGAGGCGGACTCCTCGCTGAGCAGGGAGCCCTACATGGAATTCGATCCCAGGATGCTGGGATCATGACCCCAGCCGAAGGCAGATGCTTAACCAACTGAGTCACCCAGGTGCCCCATGTCACTTTTTCCTTGTTAGAGTGCCTGATCCATGATAAACATTTCTCTCTTTTTTAAAAATTTTATTTATTTGAGAGAGTGAGAGCAAGAATGTATGAGAGAGAGAGAGAGAGTGAGAGCAAGAGTGAGAGAGAGAAACAGAGGTGCAGAGGAAGAAGCAGACTCCTCGCTAAGCAGGGAGTCCCATGTGGGGCTTGATCCCAGGACCCTGGGATCAAGTAGACAAAGTAGTTGAATACCCAGATAAATCCAACCCCAGTCCTCTTGCCATTTTAAGCCCTTAGAGGTAAATGGGAGGGGTTCAGGAAGAAGCCTTTTATTACTTTCAAAACTCTGACCTTTTTCAGTTTTCATGATTTGCTTGAATAGCCTCAATCACCAGTTAGTCAAGGAAACAGTACACATCAGGATAATTCTTTTTCTAGTTTTAAATGTAAACAGTATTTCATTAGTCATCTTTTGAATTGCAGAGATACACCCAGCTAGCTAAGGGCCACCACACCCTGTCTGTATTTACTGAGTCAAGAATAAATCTGGCCAGGTAGCTTTGTTGTTAAAAGGACAAACCAATTATTTAAAGCTCAAGTTCAAGTTCATATATTTTGATACCCCAGTTGATTTTCACATCATGACAAGGGCAGCTTCTATGTAAGAACTTTATAACACTAACTAACCACCAATGGCAAGTTTTGGCAGAGGACATTATTTAATATTTGGATATGTTGCATTTTGTGGCTGGGACAAAGGAGCACTTAATGTGCTTAATTTTACTGAGACCACACTAAGAAATTTGTGATCCCAAGGCAAAATGTCACACATACTTCCTTTTTTTTTTTTTTAAGATTTTATTTATTTATTTGACAGACAGAAGTCACAAGTAGGCAGAGAGGCAGGCAGAGAGAGAGGAGGGGAAGCAGGCTCCCTGCAGGACCCTGGGATCATGACCTGAGCTGAAGGCAGAGGCTTTAACCCACTGAGCCACCCAGGTGCCCCAACACATACTTCCTCTTGTTATTTAGCTTTCTGCCCAAGAAATATAATTCACTTAAAAGATGCCAATCTTGCTTCTTTCCCATCCTAAGTTTTAGATTAAGACTTCATCTTAATGATTCTGCGTCTTCTTATTATTATAACCTGTCTTTCAAATTAAAATTGTGTACTAAGGCTTTGCTGATAGAAATATTTTTGAACAATTTTTCTTTGAGCTGACTTCATGTTGAGTAGGAAAGCCACCAACTTAACCCCTTATTCATTCAACAAGGATTAATTAAATGTACACCAGACTAGGCATCTACCAGAAATGCAAGTACTTAAGTCTAAAAAGGTTCCTTTCAAAATATGTATATATACTAATAGTTCCACAATTTAAAACAGTAGTCTTGCTGTGAGGTATACCAATGTTCTAGAAAGGAATTCTTACTAAATAAAGAACTAATAGAAGTGCACAAGTTTAAAATTATTAATTATATTACAATAGTTATGATATGGAAACAACCTAAGTGTCCACCAATGGATGAATGGGTAAAGAAAATGCAGTATATGTACACAATGGAATTTTACTCAACCATTTTTTAAAAATGAAATTTTGCCATTTGCAACAATATAGATGGACCCTGAGGGCATTATGCTAAATGAAATAAATCAGATAGAGACATGCTATGTGGTCTCACTTATATGTGGGATCTAAAAAAACAAAACACAAAACACAAAAACAAAAAAATGAGTTCATAGCGACAGGAGACAGATTGGTGTTTGCCAGAGGTGGGGGATGGGAGAAATGGATGAAGGGGGTCAAAAGGAACAAACTTCTGGTTATAAGTCATTGAGATATAAGGTACAGCATGGTGACTAAGTTAATAATGTGTTTTGCATATTTGAAAGTTGAGAAGAGAGTAGATATTAAAAGTTCTCATCACAAAAAGGATTTTTGTGTGTGACCATGTATGGTGACAGATGTTAACTAGACTTATTGTGATCATTTCACAATGCGCACAAATATCAAATCATTATGTTGTACACCTGAAACTAACACAATGTTATACATCAGATATATGTGTTTTTTTAGAAGTTACTAATTATATTATACAAATAATACACCATTATATTACTTGGTTTTGAGATAGCAATAACCAGCCCAAGACTGAGATAGTAAAAATTCTGCCAATATAAATTGTTCACACTACTTAGAATTTTAAATAGAATTTGAGGAAAAAGTTAATTAAATTTGAGCTTCTATTCCCTCATATGTAAATGACAGTTTGTTGTGTTAGATTAAATAAGGTATAGAGCACTCAGCATGATACCTCACACATGCTCACCCAATTTTGTTAGCTACTTTCTCTTCCTCTGAAATCAGTGGTGTATCTAGCACATTTAACACCTGGTATACATCATTCTTAACTTAATTAGCCTTCCTCTCAATGAGAAAGTTTTTTATTAATCTTGAAATGAAAGGAAATAATATGAGCCAGATAGAAATGTAGACACTGAAAAAAATGCCATTAAAATTTTTTAAATTAAAAGTTAAAATAAAATTATGTTATAAAAGAGGAAAAAATAGAGTAATGCTTTCATTATTTTTTTTAAAGATTTTATTTATTATTTATTATTTAGAGAGAGAGAGCGAGCACAGGCAGACAGAGAGGCAGGCAGAGGCAGAGGGAGGAGCAGGTTCCCTGCCAAGCAAGGAGCCCGATGTGGGACTCGATCCCAGGACGCTGGGATCATGACCTGAGCCGAAGGCAGCCGCCCAACCAACTGAGCCACCCAGGCGTCCCTGCTTTCATTATTTTTTTAAAGGAAAAAGATAAATGCTTCAAAAAGGGTTTTTAAGGTGTAAAGAATAATTCATACACAGAATGATAGAATTTAAATTATTTCATTTCTGTTCAGGTATTTTTATAATCATGATACTATCATTGTATATTTGAGTCTACTGTCTAAATGTAGGGTTTAAATTGTACCAAAGGAGTTGGAGACATGAATTAACTTCCCCATAGAATACACTGTTTATTAAAAAGATATTAAAAACTACTTGAAGAGACTGTCTTTTTTCCACTGTATATTTTTTCCTGCTTTGTCAAAGATTATTTGACCATAGAGTTGAGGGTCCATATCTGGGCTCTCTACTCTGTTCCACTGGTCTATGTGTCTGTTTTTATGCCAGTATCATGCTGTCTTGGTGATCATGCTTTGTAGTAAAGCTTGAAATCAGGTAATGTGATGCCGCCAGTTTTGTTTTTCTTTTTCAGCATTTCCTTAGCAATTCAGGGTCCCTTCTGGTCCCACACAAATTTTAGGATTGTTTGTTCCAGCTCTTTGAAAAATGCTGGTAGAATTTTTATCAGGATGGCGTTAAAAGTATAGATTGCTCTAGGCAGTATAGACATTTTAACAATGTTTATTCTTCCGATCCAAGAGTATGGAATGGTCTTCCATCTTTTTGTGTCTTCTTCAATTTCTTTCTTGAGTGTTCTGTAGTTTCTCGAATACAGATTCTTTACTTCTTTGGTTAGGTTAATTCCCAAGTATCTTAAGGTTCTTGGTGCTATAGTAAATGGAATCGATTCTCTAATTTCCCTTTCTGTGTTTTCATTATTAGTGTGTAAGAAAGCAACTGATTTCTGTACATTGACTTTGTATCCTGCCACATTTCTGAATTGCTGTATGAGTTCTAGTAGTTTGGGGGTGGAGTCTTTTGGATTTTCCATATAAAGTATCATGTCCTCTGCGAAGAGAGAGAGTTTGACTTCTTCATTGCCAATTTGGATACCTTTATTTCTCTTTGTTGTCTGGTTGCTGTTGCTAGGACTTTTAATACTATGTTGAACAAGAATGGTGAAAGTGGGCATCCTTGTCGTGTTCCTGATCTCAATTGGGATGCCAGGGTGGCTAGCTCGGTTAAGCGGCTGCCTTCTGCTCTGGCTTTGGTCATGAACCCAGGGTCCTGGAATTGAATCCCACATGGGGCTCCTTGCTCGGTGGGGAGCCTGCTTCTCCCTCTGCCCGCCTCTCCCCCTGCTTGTGCTTACTCTCTCTCTCTTTCTCTGACAAATAAATAAAATCTTTAAAAAAAAAAGAAAGAAAAATTACTTATCGAGGTTTACATATATGTTATTAAAATTTAATTGAAACTATAGCATTTAGTTAGAATGCCTTGGTGATCTTGCCTTTTGGGGCATTTGGCAATGTCTGGAGGCACTTTGGGTTTTTATAACTATGGGTAAGAGAGTGCTATTGAAATCAAGCAGGTAGGGGCCAAGGATGCAGCCAAACATGCCAAGGTGCACAGGACAGCCTCCCACAACAAAGAATTATCTGGCTCCAGATGACAAGATTGATAAACCCTGGCTTGTATGAACAAAATATTTTTTAGGGAGTATTTTTTCATTGGCATTGTTTAAGACTAATAGCACATGGTGATAATAAAAGAAGACTGATTAAAAAAAAAAGAAAAAAATTAACAAAAAATAAAAGAAGACTGATGACAGTTGTATTTATTATTTGTTAAACATTTAAGTAGACAAGCACTACCTTATTATGCTTGCACCCAGGGCTAACTATGACATTTCCGTTAAACTCTCTTCTAAAGGACTGACACCTCAACTGAGGGTTAAATCAGACTTTTACTTTAAAAGTACTTTTAAACCACTTCAGTCATGGCTAGACCAAAGTGATTTATGGGGCTATTTGCTTTCTGCTACTTATCTTATTAGATTTTTTAAAATATAATTTTGAAATGTTAATTTTTACTGAAATATAACTCACATACCAAAGATTGACCACTTCAAAGCGTACAATGTGGTGGCTTTTTGGATATTCATAAGACTCTAAAATCACCACTATCTGATTTCAGAACACTTTCAACATTCCCAAAAGAAACTTCATGCCCATCAGCAGTCATATCCCATTCACCCCTTTACCCAGCTCCTGACAACTACTAATGTACTATCTAGGAATTTGCCTATTCTGAACATTTTATAAGCAGAAGCATGGAGTATGTGGATTTTTCTGATTAGATTCCTTTACTTAGCATATTTCCATGGTTCATTCATGTTGTGTCATGATTCAGCCCTTCTTTCCTTTTTATTGCCAGATAATATTCAGTTGTATGCATAGGTCACATTTGGTTTATCCTTTCATCAGGTGACATTTGGCATGCTTCCATGTTTTTTGGCTGTGAAGAATGCTGCTATGAACATTTGCAACATTTTTCTGTGAACACAGGTTTTAGTGGAAATGCTAGGCCATATGGTAATTCTGCTTACTCTAAGGAATGGACATTTTTGCATCATATATATTCTATTGTATGGATATGTCACATTTTGGTTATCTACCAACCAGTTGATGAACATTAGGATTGTTTCCTTTACCTGTTGTGAATAATACAGTTTGAACATTTATGTGCAAGTATCTGTGGACATACGTTTTTATTTCTCTAGGAGTGGAACTGCTGGGCTATGTGGTAACTCTGTTAATTCTTTTGAGGGACTGCCAATCTGGTTTCCAAAGGGACTGCACCATTTTACAACTCCATCAGCAATATAGCAGAGTTCCAATTTCTCCACATCCTTATTATTTGTCTCTGATTTTAGCCATCCTGGGGATGTGGAGTGCTATCTCATTGTGATTTTGATTTGCATTTCCATAGTGACTGAGATTGAGCATCTTTTCATGTGCTTATTGGCTTTTTTATATCTTTAAAGATGTCTGTTCAAATCTTAAGCCCATTTTTAAAAAATGGGTTGTCTTTTTTACCATCAAGTTTTAAGAGTTCATTATATATTCTAGATACTTGTTCTTTATGTGATATTTAATTCACACTTTCTCACATTCTGTATTGTCTTTCCCTTTCTGAGTGGTGCTTTTTAAAGCACAAAAGCTTTTAATCTACTGTGTGTGTGTGTGTGTGTTGCATGCATTTTTTGGTGTCATATCTAAGAAACCATTGCCAAATCCAAGGTCACATTTACTTCTATGCTTTATGTTAAGTTTTATAGTTTTAGCTATTTCATTTAGGTTTTCAATCCAGCTAAATTTTGGTATATGGCATAAAGTAGGAGTACCACTTTTTTTCCTGCTGGTATCCACTTGTCCCAACACCATTTCTTGCAAAGGTTATTCCTCCATTGAAATGTCTTGGTACCTTTAATTAACTCTAAATTTATAACATTGTATTTCTTGTGTTGAATCTGTGTATCAATTTGGAAAGTATTGCCAGCTCAGCAAGTCTTTTGATTCATGAACATGGGATGTTTTAATTTCTTTCAACAGTGTTTTGCAATTTTCAGTGTACGTCTTACATTTCTTTGATCAAATTTATTCCTATTATATTCTTTTAAGACAGATGCTATGTAAATGAACATTTTCTCAATTTTATGTTTTGAATTGTTTATTACAATTATGCATTTGTACACAAATTGTATACAAATATACAGTTATAATTATTATAAAAGTTTTTGTGTAAAAACTTCCTACTACTGAGTTTCATGAAATAGAAAAAAATAATATATTTCTTTAACTACTTAATATAGATTTTTGTTTCTTTTGAATCTGTACTATTCACTGTGTTGAAGACATACATACTGTAACTTCTTTTCGAAGGCTGGATGAACTTCCTTTCAGGAAACCTGTGATTCTCAGTTTATTTCTTGGTGATGTTGGGTATTTTCAAAGAGACAACCTTCCTGAAACAGGAATGTAAAATGTTCTTGGGAGCCTTAAGTATAGAAAGGAAAAGACAAGCATTTGACACAACCATCTCTTTGGTTTCCAGAACTTCAAAGATATAAAGGAATGAAGGGGAGAAGGAAAGGAGGCAAAAAACTCATGATATGAATGTAAATAACAAGAAAGATATAAAATTAAGTAATTCTTTTATGTTTTAAATGTAACTAGATGTTCTGTACTAAAATACATACAAGCACTTTATTAATTTTAAAAACTGATGGAGTTACATTTTTCAAAAAGTATGAGAAACCATTGTTATTATTTTGGGACTATACAAAATGCTGAAAGTACAGTATATTTTACATGCAATTTTCATTCTAACCTAAAGAGTAATGAGAAAACTAAAATATTAAGAACACCATTATCAAAGGAGGAAAGTAAAATCATACATATTAAGTGATTTTCTAAATCCAAATGAGATTTCAGGTTTTCCAACTCCTATATGCAAACAACCTTATGATTTAGTTATGTAGAAACAATGTGCACACTTCCAAAAGAATTAAGGCACGTTTGAGAATGAGAAATGCAAAGTAATCCTTTGATAATAGTACAAAGATACAGAAAGTACTGAGTGGATTAGGATTCATCTGTTGATTTCATTAAGAGAGGGTAAGAACTATGGATTTAAAGGAGAAGGAAGACTTACTAGGATTAAAAGGATCTGTATAGATTTAGTCTTTGGTTTCCCAAGGCCAAGTCTGCATTAGAATTCCCTCTAGATCTTATTTAAAAAGTGGGTCCTGGCGGTGCCTGGGTGGCTCAGTGGGTTAAAGCCTCTGCCTTCAGCTCAGGTCATGATCCCAGAGTCTTGGGATTGAGCCCATCCGGCTCTCTGCTCAGCAGGGAGCCTGCTTCCCTTCCTCTCTCTCAGCCTACCTCCCTGCCTACTTCTGATCTGTCAAATAAATAAATAAAATCTTTAAAAAAAAAAAAAAGTGAGTCCTGGGCCTTGTCACCGTATAGTGTACCTGACACTCAAAGTGGAGAATTTTTTTTTAACACTCCACTCCTTTATATAATAAAATTAGTTTCAGTAACAATGATGAAACTAACAATAATAATGGCCAGGAGAGACAGTGAAAATTTTTAATAATTTCATATGAATTCTATACCTGAAACTAATATTACTCTTATGTTAACTAGCTGGAATTTAAGTAAAAACTTGGGGAAGAAAAGAGATTTCATGTGATCAAGGCAGTCAAAAATTAAAAGTTAAAAAAATTACAATAATACAGAAACAAGGGGGAAAAGAAAAACTTTTCAGTAGTTTTTACATATCTTCCTAAGAGTTTTAACTTTGATCTTAACAGATCAATATGGCATTTTATGTAAATAATTGTCTAGTAACTAAGAAGTTAACTTTAATATAACTAGCACATCAAAAGAAATCTTAGGGAATACTAAATCATATTATTTATGTATTTCTTGTTTAAAAAAATTAAATGGAACAATAAGCACTTAACAATAAACCCAATTTTAAGGATATTCTTTAAACTCTGCAAAACATTTTGCATGAACTAAAATCTTACGTGTACCAAGTAGCCCCACAAAGTGACACAATGAGATGATTGGATGGAGTTAAAAGCCCATGATTATCTTCCATAGAAGGGACAGAACAGTGACTAGAGGGGAGACTAAATAGGTACAGATGGGTTTGCAGACTTTGTTAGAAGGGTGAACAAGTTTTTTTTTTTTTTTTAATTTTATTTATTTGACAGACAGATCACAAGTAGGCAGAGAGGCAGGCAGAGAGAGAGAGGAGGAAGCAGGCTCCCTGCCGAGCAGAGAGCCTGATGTGGGGCTTGATCCCAGGACCCCGGGATCATGACCTGAGCCAAAGGCAGAGGCTTAACCCACTGAGCCACCCAGGTGCCCCGAACAAGTTTTTTTTTCATAGCTTCTATTTCCTCAGTGATGTATGAGGTGAGATTATTTACCAAGAGTGAGAGAATTGCAAAGGGGTAAGGGTTAAAGATTTAAGAACAGTCCAGACAGCTCGACAGAGTAGGAGATGTCCAATAGGGAAACAGCACAGAAGGCTGAGGCAGGATTGGACTTGAGGTTTCCAGATGTCCAGTTCAGTGTTCCTTCTAATACACCACAATGAATAGAAATGTAATGAGAGATGATAGCTATACTTGTGGCAAACATAGCATAAGATATAAACTTGTCAAATCACTAAGTTGGACACCTGAAACTGATATAACATTGCGTGACAATTATGCTCAAAATAAATAAACAAACAAACAAACAAACAAACCATGCTGAAAAAGAATGCCTACTGGGAAAAGTGTTTTTGCATGCATGGACAGCAGGCAGGGTTAACTAAAAATGATGATCTGAGGAAGTAATAGCAAAAAAACTATGCTATTAATTAAATAAATGGAGCTCAACAAATTAGAAAACCTTGAATTTTGTGTAATAACCAATATAGAACCACTTCAAGTTGAAAGAGTAAGGATACATTTTTAAGGACCTTGCAGTTTGGAAAATATGGCAATATGTATGCACAGAAAGAAAACATCACCTATAATTTTTACTTCTTTAAAAAGCTTTGCTAGACTAATGTGTTTTTTATCATTGTTCTTGTGCATATCTAAAAAAGAAAATATAAGTAAATAAAATACAATGGTTTTTCCACACAACTCATCCTTTTCACCAGTTAAAGCATTGGCAACAGGTATTTCCCGTGAATCCATAATGGAGCAAGTGTCATGGTGCCAGACTCTTGTACTGGCTTTGCAATTCTCTGGACAAGGCACACTTTAGACTGCCTTTCATTATGCTGTCCAACATGTCTGATTCATCATCTTTCCCATCTCTCTCCACAAACTTTTGTTAAAGTGACTCATTCTTTTAAAAAAGTCAAATTATGTGAAACCCTGTGTTCAAAAGAATGCTCCACCATTGATTTTAGGTGTTTTTTTTTTTCCCCTAAGCTAGTTTTTCGGTATCTTGAATAAACAGGCGATGAATGCAGTTGGTTAACAACACTGTAGGACCCTATCCATGGTTAAATGCACCGAGATTTCAGAGATGTTAAAATATGAAAAAAAAATACACCTTAAAAAGAGTACAGTAGTTCTGTATTTTTAAGATTTTATTTATTCATTTGACAGAGCTCACAAGTAGGCAGAGAGGCAGACAGAGAAAGAGGGAGAAGCAGGCTCCCCTTAGAGCAGAGAGCCCAATTCAAGGCTCGGTCCCAGGACCATGACCTAAGCCGAAGGCAGAGGTCCGACCCACTGAGCCACCCAGGTGCCCCAGTAATTCCATATTTTTAACTTAGAATATTTTGTCACTAAATTTTTCTAAAATACATTTTTAAAGACTTCAATGCATTTCTTTATATAGATGTACCATACTTTAGCCTGTAGTTCTGGGGAGTGACTTTGTCCCTTTGGGAACATTACAACATGTCCGGAGACACTTTTGGTTGTCATCACTGGGGATGCCACTGGCATCTAGTGGGTAGAGGTTAGGAATGTTGTTAAACATCCTAAAACATAGAAGATAGCCCTCATGGCCCAAAATGCTAATAGTGCTGAGATTCTATAGGTTACTGCTAGACTTAAAATTTTTTTTAATTTTTCCCCTCCTTCAGGAGTCCACCAAATTAAGGGACAGCATAGTATAGTGTTTGGATACAGCCTGTTGAATTCACTGGGCTCATATACTAGCCATAATAATTACTAGCTGGAGAACATTACCTGGAAAGGATCAGTAAATTAAATTCTCATTTCCCCATCTGTAAATATGGGGAAAATTAATAGAAACTAGATAGAGCTACTAAGACAAGTAAGTAGGTTTATAAATGTAAAGCCCATGTTTGTCATCTAAGATTCACTCACTAGTGTTGCAGTGGCTTCAATTAGGTTATTATTTTTTTTAATAAATATAATCACAAACTTCACTACAGAGGGGTATAGTCTAAATAGGAAAAACTGGGTGCCTGGGTGGCTCAGTGGGTTAAGCCTCTGCCTTCAGCTCAGGTCATGATTCCAGGGTCCTGGTATTGAGCCCCGCATCGGGCCCTCTGTTCAGCAGGAAGCCTGCTTCCTCCTCTCTGTCTCTGCCTGCCTCTCTGCCTACTTGCGATCTTTGTCAAATAAATAAATAAAAAAAATCTTTAAATAGGAAAAACTGATGGAAAAATCAGAAGCAAAGAATCTCAAGGTTTGAGGCCTATGTCACTGAATCTAAGAACTTCAAGCTATTTGGAGGGTGGTAAAGTCAATTTTATGGGTCAAGACTAGCACTGGAACAAAAATAGAATAGGAAATATCAGAGTGAAAAAAATTCTGAGTGAATCATAAGTTATTATTTTCATAAAACATGGTTTCATTGATAGAGGCCTATATGTATGACCAGGTCACAATGTTAAAATGTATTTTTTAATGTGGGTCACAATAAAAGAACTTTGAAAGACACCATTTGAAATCCAACTACCACCATTTGATGTTTCAGTCTAATCTATATCTGTAGAACTGACAAGATTTGCTTTAAGACAGTCCAGCTGAGGAGCACCTGGGTGGCTCAGTCAGTGGAGTGTCCACTCTTGGTTTCGGCTTAGGTCATGATCTCATGGTTGTGGGATCAAGCCCTGAGTCTGGCTCTGTGCACAATGCCAAGTCTATTTCAGATTCTTTCTCCCTCCCTTACTCTCCCTCTCTCAAATAAATAAATAACTTAAAAATAATAAAAGACAGTCCAGCTTTATCTCTGGACATTTTGTTAGAAAGCTCTTCAAAGTAATGAGAGACAAAAACTTAATGTGAAAAATGACTAAAAGTATTTTATCTCCATCTAATGCTTTAAATCTGTTGAAAAATTAAACATGCTAGAAGTACTGTATGTGTTGCATTAGAATCAGTGTTGCTCACTAGCTCATCAAGCTCAGCACTAGCTTTGAAGATAAACACTCATCAAGTTTACTATCATCATTATCATTAATAATATGTGAGTACCAACAGACAGAGTAAGGCAGCTTTAATGTCTGTAAATAGTACTAAAAACATTAACTTAATAATCATAGTACCAGAAGCCTCTAAGTAGTGCATGACCATGTTTTATACATCATTGGCTATGATCTTAAAAACAAAATCCAACACTTTTTAAAAGGAGTTAACTTTTAAAAATGGCTAACTGATTCATTCCTGAAAAAAGTCAAATTATGTTAATCACAGTTGCTGGCTGTTTGAACAGAACCTAAAAGAAAATGAGTGTAATGACAAAAAGTTGAGAAGCATCTAATGCATGCAGAATAAAATCCCCAATCAGGCAGGAAACAAAATTAAGCTGTAAACTAGATCTCCCCAGTATCTTGATTTATTCTGGATAAGGAATTAATGTCATTTAGACTTGTCACTACAGTGATTTTTGAATGGTCCCCTGTACAAGCCTTTGAGATATTTGAGGATAAGAATTTTCCATAGGAACTTCTCAATCTTCAATATAAATATTTTAGTAATTGCTAACTCTGTGCCAAACTGTCTAGAAAGTTCTAGGAACTTAACAATTAGTAATTCATAGCTTCTAAACCTAAGAGTCTCATAGACTTAGAGTAGAGGCAAAAATTTATAGTTGTGCGGTGTGGAGCAAAAGTAGTAGGATGTGTGGATCACTATAGGTCCCAGAAGTTAGAAGCTGGTTGATGTTCAAGCTGTTTTAAAAAATGACTTTGGGGGCGCCTGGGTGGCTCAGTGGGTTAAAGCCGCTGCCTTCGGCTCTGGTCATGATCCCAGGGTGCTGGGATTGAGCCCCGCATCGGGCTCTCTGCTCAGCCAGGGAGCCTGCTTCCTCCTCTCTCTCTCTCTGCCTCTCTGCCTTCTTGTGATCTCTGTCTATCAAATAAATAAATAAAATCTTTAAAAAAAAAAAAAAGACTTTGAAAAAGGAACAAGGTGGGATTAACATTCCTGGAGGAGGAAACACAGGTGTAAAGGGCAAAAGTCCCAGGAGATACAGCTGGAGAGATGGATTGCTACATAATGAAGAGATTCTTATGCTATCTTAAAAAATTTAAATTGTATTCAATACACAAAGCAAAACCAATGAAGATGGTTAGGGAAGAGGCATGATCAGATTGGTCTTGGGATAGAATAAATGATGGAGACTAGTTAAAGTGAGCCCAAGTATAAACTGAAGGACTGGAAAAAAAGTGTAGGGCATTGTCAACAAATGTTTGTATGCAGATCACTGTACACTATATATTAAGGAAACAGTTCCTCTATAAAAAAGGACCTACATTTCAGCATGTTAGACGAATAGCAGAAGATATAATAGTCTAGAGGAAATACAGGAATGTTAGGGAAGGACTCCCTGAGAAAGTGACACTGAGGGACCCCGGGGGTGCTCAGCTGCTTAAGCTGCTGCCTTTGGTCTGAGTCATGATCTCAGAATCCTGGGCCTGCTTCTTCTTCTGCCTGTCGCTCCCCTTGCTTGCGAGCTCTTTCTGACAGATAAATAAATAAATAAATAAACATATAAATAAAAGAAAGAAAGAAAGAGACAGACTCTGAAATGGAGACCTGAAAGAAAAATAGGATTTTAAAGATCTGAATTGAGTTGAAGTATTTCTAGTGCTTCCCTGCAGATTCTGTGTAATCCCTACATAATCCTAAAAAGAACCAGCTTCAGGGCACCTGGGTGGCTCAGTGGGTTAAAGCTTCTGCCTTCAGCTCAGGTCATGATCCCAGGGTCCTGGGATCGAGCCCCACATTGGGCTCTCTGCTCCGCAGGGAGCCTGCTTCCTCTTCTCTCTCTCTCTGCCTGCCTCTCTGCCTACTTGTAATCTTTGTCAAGTAAATAAATAAAATCTTAAAAAAAAAAAAAAGCTTCTTTTACCCTCACTATAAATCTGTTAAAAAACCTAAATGTTTATTAAATTAAAAAGTAATCATGTAATGAGGACAAGATTAAGTCTTTCATCTCTTCCCTCATAGAGAATATCTGCATCATTTACATCTCATTACAATTACTTGAGAATTTGGAAGAGGACCAAATGAAAGGACAGAGATATAACAGCAAAGAGGGAAATACTGAAAAAACAGAAGGGAATTAAAGATTAATTAATTAAATTAAAATAATTTAAAATACAAAATACTTCAGAAAGTCCAAATAGAGTATCAGCACTGTCCATTTAGCACAATAATTTGGAGGTCCCTATTAACCTGTTTGCAATTTTAGTGAGAGAAGAATAGCAGGCAGAAATGATGGTGTAGATTATGGACTTCCTATAAAGAAGCTTGATAGAGAAGTAATGCTGCATGAGGGATTTTTGCTGGTTTAATTTACTAAGGAAGGGAGAGTATATTGGGTTTTCAATATCCTTGGTAGGAAAGAAAATGCAACTTGTTGAAACTTACTACTATGGACATAAGCAGTATCAGTAACTTGTAATAGTATTTACTCCAGATACCTGCATATACATAACAAAGTTAATGTTAACACACTTACACTTATCACTAAGAAATGACATTGAATGCATACAAATTCTTTTTTTTTTTTTGAGGACTTTATTTATTTATTTGACAGACAGAGATCACAAGTAGGCAGAGAGGCAGGCAGAGAGAGACGGGGAAGCAGGCTCCCTGCTGAATAGAGAGCCCGATGTGGGGCTCGATCCCAGGACCCTGGGATCATGACCTGAGCCCAAGGCAGAGGCTTTAACCCACTGAGCCACCCAGGCGCCCCCGCATACAAATTCTTAACCTCTACACTCTGGAAAAGATGTCAACTTTTAAGGTATGAACCAATCTCTTTGATTATTTCTTCCAACCTATGACTAAGAGAAGATGAGGAGTGATTTTTTTCCCCCCCAAGAAAGAGGTCAGAGAGACAAATAACATTTAAAACACTTTATTACTTAATAGATTACCACTCACATAGTTCAGTGATGTTTCTACATTCTAAGTTGTAATATACTTGTAAAGATGAATGTCAACGGTAACTAAGAGAAGTTTAAGTACCCCTATATTCTTTATAGGCCTAGTAGTTTGTTTTGCTTACCAATTTTCTGGCAAAATCTCTCCACCACCTATTTTCTGTGTGTTGGTTACTATGCTGTGACTAATAAAATCAGCATCCTTCTTCTTCAGTTTTGCCAGCTCGTACCTCCCCCCAAAGCATAAGAACAATTTAGTCTCTTAATTTTCACTTCTCTGCTGTATCTTGCTGGGTGTATGAAACTCTAGCCTAAAAAAACTAAACAAGTGAAATGACTTGCCAAAGACAAGATTCTCTCTGGGATATGCAGGAGTGTAAAATTAAAAAGCAAGTGGTAAAATTAAGCCCTTCTTAAACATAACTTTCGGAAACCGGTTAGGTGTGAAGGAAACTGAAAATCTCTAATGCTTACCGGTCGTTCAATGTTTTGTTTTGTCAGTTTCCACGTGACAATTGAAGGTCTGCAAACTTTGCTTCCTAACAGTATTTATTGTTTTGGTGCTCTTGAAAACAGTAATAATACTCATTTTTATGCAAACCCAATTCAAGAGCCCTCTGGCACTGGTAGCACCTCTAAACTTTGACTCGTACCATATATGTCTGGATATAACAAGAATTTAGAGTATTATATAATTATTCTACGTGTAACTTCTGCTAACCACATTTTAATACTCAAAGCCGTGTGGCTTCAAGTTATCGCTTGTGAGTGTTCATCTTCATAAATTCAGGATTCCACCGAAATTGTTTCCCGCCCACTAGAGTGCTCAGGCTAACCCACTCGAGAACAAACTCAGTATTTATAGAGCTGAAAATTGGTGGTCTTGCCGCTTACACCTTCATTCCAAGCGACCATACTTTAACTCTCTCCTCTCCTGGATGTTTTCTTTGTCTTACCTGGTCTGAGAAAAATTGTGCCGCCCCACACTTGCAGAGTTACCCGAGACACTTATCAGCCGCTCGCAGTCCCGGCGGTGGGGGTATGGAGGTGGTGGTAGTCTAGCCTGCCAGCTGCACGGCCAGGTACGTCATCCTCTTACAGACCTTGGCCGAGTGTGCGGGCAGCCGACCAGCGCAGGGAACCTCAATGGACCCCGCTCCTCCGCGACAGGTTCAAAGAGATAAGTTGTTTAACCTGGGGCTAATCCAAAATTCGGTGGGGTCGGCCCAGCCCAGGCCAGCTCGCTGTAGCAAGGTCAAGATCACCTTGGAGCAATGCGCACCCGGACTATGGCTCGCACCGCAACAGGCCGCCCCAGCGTTCTCCTAGGGTCACTAGAGGACAGCCAACTCACGAGCCGGTCGACAGAGTCTATGGGCGGAGTCGCCCCCCCTTCCCGAGTGCCGGCCGACTTCCGGACCTGCGCGCGCCTCCCTGCGCCGGCCAGGCAGCCCGGCGCACCCCTCCCCCCGCCCACCGTTTCCCGGCATGCTCCGCGGAGGAAGGGACGGAGTCGACAATAACAAATCCAACCGCGGCGGTGTCCGCGGCCCTGCCGAGCCCTCGGCGCTGCCTTGGGGTCCCCGAGTTGTTCCGGCCCCTCGGCTCTGACTGGCCGCGGCCTCCTGACCTCCGGCCCCCGACCCAGAGCCGAGGGGCCTGACAGCGTCCCCCCTCCACCCCGACCCCTCCCTCCCGCCCGGAGTTCGGGGCCGCGACCGGCACCTGGGACACCGGCGGTTGTGTCCGTTGGCGGTGCCCGATGGGCGGTTGGTAGCCGCCGCCGACAACGAGGCGGCGGCGGAAGATGGTGCCAGGGGCTGCTGGCTCTGCTGCTGCCGCCGGCGGAGGAGGAGGTGCTGCCAGGTAAGTGCTGCCGCCGCCCGTGGCCCCTTCCCCCATCTGGCACCGGGGCCGCTTGGCGAGCCTGGGCACAGTGGGCCGGGAACGTCCGGGTCCCTACCGGGCCGAACGCCGCCAGCTAGCACGTTTGTGAGCCGGCGAGCCCGGCGCATCCGGCCGCGGCAGGTGTTGCCTGCGGCTGCCTCCCTGGCGTGACAGCCCCTGAGGAGACTCGCGGTTCGAGTCGAAGAGCCACTGGGCTACGGGAGGTGTGGGGCGGGCTCGCCCGGTGCAGGCCTACCTGCGGCTTCCTCGGCCGGGGCTGCCAGGGTCCCTCGGTGTACGCGCCCCGGGCCGAATTTCGGGAGTGGCCGAGGGGGAGGGACGCCTAACCCACCGGGACGTACCCTCTCTTGTCGTCACACAACCGGGCTTAGCCCTAATA